>JACEII010000063.1:484245-495876 GCA_014332785.1 Antheraea mylitta | reverse complement strand
AAGATGTGATTTAAAAAAAATGAGCCGTCACAGGATGCCTGGCAGATGTGAAACATCATTGTTATTTGTGAATACCCTGCCCCTAAGTGTCAGACCATTATTTACTATGTCTAAATTATTTTTCTGACGTTAAGATTTAAATATTTGACGCGTACTATCGACTCCATTAGAAACCATCCATAAACGACTTCACACGTTAAGGGAGTCGGAGGGTACTAAATTTCGTGACGTCACATTTCCAAATCTACATGTTAAAGCACGAACTGTGCATTATTAACGAAATACTCAAAAACATTTACAACCCTATCTGTGTAATCGTAAGATTCAAACTGTTTTGTCTGCCACTTGTTCACGTTTACCTTCTTATTTAAATATATCTAAATGTATTTAAAACATATACAATTATATATCTTTAATCTATTAATTGTCTATTTTGGTAATTGTAATAAAAAAATAACAGAAGCGTATATTTTGGTGGGCGGCATGTGCGAACATCGTCATCTTTTCTCCCGAAATTCAGATCGATTACGTTAGCTGCACCAATCACAGGGGGTTGCTTTTTCAACCAATCTATGCATGGCTTCCTCTTTTTATGGGAATGAAAGGAATCCCATGTGATTACTAAACCATGCATAATAATAATATCGTCATATCTCAATATAAATTATTTACTATTAATTCAAGCTATAACCCCATTATAAGAATAGTGTGATATTACAACATAAAATATTAATTTATTATTGGAATATATTGTGCGGCGACAACGTACAATGAAACACGCCATTTCGAGACTGAATAATGTTTTTTATTTCTACCGAATTTTGTAGTAATATACATAATATATATATTACTATTTGTAGATCCTAGATTTTTATTTAAATTTAATTAAAGCAGGAAATAAAGATTAATAGTTTTCAGAACTCTAATTTATATTTTGTAAAATGTTTTGGTTTCAATTTTTCTAATAACATAATATTCTGCCAAATCAGTCAATAAAACAGCTGAATTGAGGGTAAGTTAAACTTTGATCTTGAATAACTTTTGACTGAGTTGATTTATCAAAAATTGACTTCAAACCTTTTTGTAGAGCGTTAATTTATCTACAAAAATAATGAATGGGTATTGCGATACCATATACCGTTTATTAGTTATAAAAATCAAAAGAAAAAAAAAACTTTTTTCATGTGTTATTCTTATGGGAAATCGAAAAGTGCGATGCGGACAACCTAAATATTAATATTAAGGGCTTATATTTTCAGAGGCCTATTATGGCATTAAAACGAAACTTTTGAGAGTGGTTCCGAGGAAAAAAAATTTTTTTTTTGAATCGCCCTAATACATATATACCATTGTTCTCCACCTGTTTGCAAAACAATAATTCCATCAGATGGCATATTCAAACCTCTCTTCTACTGTCCTCGTTGACTTATATTAATGCCAGCTTCAGGGTAATTCTGTTGAATGTTGTCCAAATATTGCGTAAAGTGCCAGTAATTTCAGGTGTCTTTATATTATACAGCTGGAGGCCACGCATAATGAAACACGCCATTTCGAGACTAAATCATGTTTTTTTTATTTTTACCGACATTTGTAGTAGTATACATATATACCAATTATTATTAATTCAGACTATTTGGAACAGTAGGTAACCAACTAATACTCTCATGAACCATTTCGGGGCCATCCTAACTGCCAGCCGGCTGTCGGAACCAAGCGAAATTCGCCTTATCGGAGACTTCAACCAACAACCCTACATTGACCGGGAAAATTTTTTTTGGATGGTTTACAGCAGACCAACGGCCATAGACGATATTTAATAACAGCTCACTTACACATACAGGACCCAGATGGATGTAGCCTATGTACTTAGTCAAGTATACGACGGTATATACTCACCAAAACCCATAGATAGTGAGAACTCTGAACATCAAGGGCTGTCAGGGCTAACAAAAATACACCTCCAATATTCTCTTCCTGGTACACACTCAAGAAGGGAAAAAAGCCCTGATAAACAAGGGCTATGGGCTAGGCGAAGGATCGCGTGTTCTGACGGTCTTCGAATCCCAGGGATTAACCTTCAAATTGGTGGTGATCTTCCAAACAAAAGGCAAACCGATGCAAATCCACGATAGCGTTTCAAATGTTGTAGTGGCAATATCCAGACACACCGACACTTGTGTCTACAATATCGACGTGACTGACGACGTGGTTAATAGGTTTGTCCATCGGGCCGTCGACGCTCCGGTGCGAGATATTGTGGATTATAACCTAAAGATTGCTATATGGGCTCAAAATGAAACCGTCATAGAAAAATCCGTCCTAATAAAGTTAAATGAAATCATAATCTATATTACTATAATAAAACTGTAACAAGGCTAAATCTGTACATTAAATATTTTTTGAAAATTATAATCAGGGAAGAGTATGTTATCGATATAGAAGCCAAAAATGATCTTTTTACAATTTTTGCCTGTCTGTCTGTCCCTGTGAACACGTATCACTCTAAAAGAACTATACCAATTTTGACTACACTTGACACAATGATAATTAATATAACAAGATTACATCGAAGATACTTTTTGTCCCAAGAAACGAAAGAGCTTCTCCAGGATAACGGATCAAAGTCTAGAATCTGAACACGTATTACTCTGACAGTACTGAACCAATTTTGACGAAACTTGACACAGTAATAACTAATATTACAAGGTCACATCTAGGATGCTTTTCGTCCCATAAAACGCAAGGGGTAGGATAACGGACGAAAGAAAAAATTTTGTTAAAATTTTTGACGGATTTCGGTAAAAAAATTTTATCCTATATATAGCAGACAGATTAGCTAAACGTTTAAACTATATTTGATATTTTTATCATTTTCTATTCAGGGAATCTCTGGTACCACCAATCCGATTTTGAATTTTTTTTCAATGTTAGAAAGGTATATTATCCCTCCGTGTTATAGATAATGTTTATTTTGGAAATTGATATATTTTAATTATAGTTAATCACGAGTAATGTAATTGAAATTGGTAAAAATTAATTTATCGCCATTATTGGAAAGACATTTAGTGGCAATATATGTAGATTAGTTTTTATTTTAATTGGATTCGGTAGGTGATGCTGCGAACGGGTTTTAGACTTATTTTAAAATATTTCTCACATATCAAATGGGTACATGTTTGAGTGAGTTCCTGTATAGTTCGGATTTACAATTGAAAACGGTAGATTTCGCTGTAATTGGGTTTTAGGTTTATTAAGATTTTCTGTGCGTGTGTGCTGCATGGGAGGACCAGCGCCGCATTCTGGCAGCGGCGGTAGGAATGTGGAATTTGTCAATGCCGGACGTGGTTTCAGCCATGCTTGGCAGCGAACAGGCTTGGCGAGGAATGGCCTCCTTCTGCGAGAAGGCAATTTCGCAGAAGGAGGCGACGGAGAGGGCCCGCGAAGCAGATCCGCTAAGTGGTCGTCTCCACCAAAGGAGAACCGGCGGGAGGAGGTGGCGCTTTGCCCACTTGTAGCTGGATCTGAGGGGGTGGGTTGGGGGGCTCATTTACTCATTGCACAGATCCGGCGGACAAGGGGAGCAGCTGGTGTGTACCCAGTCTGCCTCTCTATAGGTAGGAGCCCGGCAGCCCCCTTCCACCGGGCGGACCGTTGGGGCGGCTATCCAAGGGGAATAGCCTAAATCGACCACTTGCCGCACCAAAAATTACGGTCTATCGGTACAACGTGGGGTTTTAGTCCGTGTGACTCGGACGGTGGCGTATCCATAAGGGATTTCCCCACGTTAAAAAAAATGACTAATGCCTGTTACATGCAAATCACAACCTATCTGAGCTAGCCTAGGCTAAACTAACTATTTATATATATAAGAGTTGTTGAAACATATATGTGTACCAAGCATACACGCCTCAACAACTATTACATATATTTGATAAGACGGACGTATCGCTATATGTTATTCAGCAACGTCAATAATTTCTTTTTGTTTGAAATACGAATGAACGCTGAATCATTTTGATATTGTTCTTAGAAAATACTAAAATCGTACTACTTAGTGGGAGGGTACGGTTAGGACGATAATAATTTGGGATTAGTTTTTTTTTTTTCAAATATTTATTATATACCTATATATAAAAAAAATTCAAATAAATACAAAAAATCTGAATAGGGACACTCTAATCACAATAAAAATCACTAGTCACTTTATTTCTGTTCGAACACCTTCGAAATGGCTAGAGCAATTTTTATGACATTTTTTTTTTCGAAATGTCTTCGCTATTGACCCGGCAAGGTCTTAACAGTTCACCGGATTACAATTTAATGCATGTTTTGGTAGGTGTGAGAATAGGTCGTGAAATATAATTTTTATTCCTTAAAGTGATTTCCCTATATATATATTACATGTAATAAGAATGTAAATCTAACGTGTTAGTACTTATCGATTTTCGTGATAAAAATTCTCGCACTTTTATAGGAATCCATCTAACACCTTTAAACGAGCAATTCTTGTATATATATTTATGTTTAATTTTTATATGATCTAGCTAGATTTCATTCATAGAAAACATTTATCGAGTTTTTAGGAAATGAAAAAGTATAGCTAGACTATAAAGGTAAATAAAAAAAAACCTGACAAAGAAAATCATAAAGGATATTCTTGAGAGTAATCCTTGTTTCATTAAAATCGGTTCACTGTATCTAAAGTTATTATAATTTTAATGACGACGCGACTTAAGTACGAGAGAAAAGTAGACAAGTAAATGGACTTAATACATTCAAATAATTTTATTAATAAATATTTTTATACAAACTCTCCACGCGGACGGAGACACGGGCATAGTTAGTAAGAAATTTACTTGTAAATATTAAAAAAATCTTACTTGATTATAAAACAAAGAAGCACTGGCAAACACCTCACTCTATGATGTATTTAGACGTAATGAACACAGTAAATCACGAGCCAAAACAGTATATTGTATTGAATTTTAAATGAGAGATTACGTTATAGTCCGGTAAGGATACTCGGGCGTTATATGATGTAAACTATATGTCATAGTGGGAGCGTCCGGTAGTCGGGGCGGAGCAATCAGCGGTCGGAATTAACATATAAATAGTAACGCATATTTTTTTTACAGAATCTTACGAAGATTCGATTTACATAGGCGTTTGCTAACAGCGCCACCTATTATTTTCTAAGCGCGTCGATCTAAAATGGGTTTTGAAGCAAATAAGGATTTGTAAAGTACTTCGTTTGTTACAACTTTTAATTGTGTAAGATTCATTATTATTTGTGAGATCGTGAGATCATTATTGTCATTGTCGCTAAGTGATAATTAGCGTTGTTGTAAATCAATTATCGTAAAATAATGATAAAAAAGAACAAGAAATGAAGAAGTCGTCATTTCATTTAACAGAGTCAGTCGTGTTGTGATTTTTTTTTTAATTCTCGAACTGAGTATGCTATTGACCCAGCAAGGTCTTAACAGCTTCACCGGACTATTAAGGCGAGTGCTTAGGGCACTCAGCCGATTTTATTTGACAACTAGCTCACGGGTGCACGCCACACCTCGGCTTGGGCTGTTGCCTGATACGTGCAATTCGCGACATATAAACGTATATGTATGCCAAGCATACATACTTCAACAACTCTTATATATATTTCGTATCGGATAATTTTCTAAAAATTTACCTCCAGACCACGGCAGCGTGGAATGTGGTTACACGGGCGTGAGCGTGAACACGCTATGTTTGGAGAGACAGGCTGGTACTGATCGTTCGCTGACGTGATTGAATCAGGAGGGTCGGTAAAAATGTGTCGCGATCGTCTTCTATACTGCACAGCGTTGAGTACGCTTTCATAGTTCGCGACAGACACCACTAACGGGCTGGGATGATTCGCGGCTTTTTCAAAATAACTACGTGTCAGTGATTTTATATACGCCAAGGCATCTCCAGGTCCCTGTGGAGATTCTTATTTTGGACGTACCATGGGGCACCGGTGATTTTACGTAGGGCTCGGTTCTGGAGAACCTGCAACTTATGAATACGATTTTGCGCGTGTGCAAAGACCGGACAACTGTACGTCATAATCGGACGGATGCAAGTTTTATATAGAGTGAGTTTATGTCTGAGAGACATTTTACTCTTATGACAAAGCAAATGATGGAGACGACCCAAGACCGCTATGCCAAATGCCAAAGCCGCTATGGCTTTGTTTCGCGCTCTATCTGTGTGTGAATCAAAATCTAAGTGTAAAAATGACTCCGAGATATTTGACCTCGCTGGCCCAAGTTATCTCGGTTTCGTATAGCCTGATGGGCGTTAGTATATTAGCGCGTTTCTTAGGATCAAAAATGATCGCGACGCTTTTTTCGGTATTTATTATTCTATAAGCCATCGAAGAAACCAATCACCGAGTGTGCTAACGGCTTCTCCGATGCATTTCCTGAGCCAATCCAGCCGTCAGCCAGAAGCGTAGATAACTGTATCATCAGCATAGTAAATTTTTTTTATAGCAACCTACCTAACTCCCGGGAGCTCAGGTAGGTCTTTAATGAACAGATTAAAGAGCGTGGGCGCGAGTATTGAGCCTTGTGGCACATCTGAGTGTATCGGATGGGGTGATGACAGTTCACCATCAACTCTAAAACGGAAGGTTCTATCGGTAATATAATCGCGAATGATGTGCATTAACCTATCGGGTACACAAGCTAAACGTAACTTGTATACGAGCCCTTCATGTCAGACCTTATCGAAGGCCTTGGCAACATCGAAAAAGACAGCTATTGTACGTTTCGGTTTAATTTTTCTCGTGTCCGGGTTCGGGTCCGGATTCGGATCAGCGTTTAAATTAGATTAAATGTACTCCGTGAGGCGGAGTACTTGATCTGTACAAGAATGTTTGGCGCGAAATCCAAACTGCTCAGGCGATATTAAATTGAGATCTGTAATTGTGACCTGGAGACGGTTCAGAAGGAGACGCTCGTAAAGTTTACCTAAAGTATCTAGTAAGCTAATGGGGCGATAGGTAACGGGAAGCGTAGCTTTCTTGCCAGGCTTGTGAATACCTATCACTACGGCCTTTTTCCAGACGACTGGAAAGTGACCCTGAGACATGGCCGCATTGAAGATGCAGACCACTAGAGCTATGATGCGATCAGGAAGGAGCTTCAGAACCTCGTTCCTGATCCCATCGGGACCCGGGGACTTCCTAGGCTTGACACGCTTGATGGCGGCTATAGCTTCATCAAAAGTGATCGAGGTTAGGGTATCTGCCGGAGGAGACGCGAGTGCATGCTCCACAGCGGATTCGATTAAACCCATATGGAAAGGGTCAGTGTTATCAGTGTTAGGTGAACACTGTTTCTCTAGGCTCGCGGCAAGACATTCCGCTTTATCTATGCTATCGAACGCGAGAGGCAACCCGGGGCCTCTGTCGAAAGGAGGCATTGGAGTGACCAAATCTGATTTTAAGGTTCGCGCAAGACTCCAGTACGACAGGTGAGTCGCCTAGAGGCCCTCCAGGAGTTTATCCCACCTGTCGCTCCGAATCCCAGAGATACGAGACTTGACTGTTTCACGTAACGAACGTAACCAATCGCGATTCTCTACAGACGAGTAAACGTCGTAAGCTCGAGTCGCGGCATTCTTTTCCGTGATCAATGCTCTCACGTTGTCAGGGAGTAAGAAACGGTGATCGTTCGCCGCTTGTACCTCTTTCAAGGTCTCTCTGGCGGCGGTCTGGAGATAATCAACCGGGGAATTGATAGCCGAATCCATGTCGGCTTTAGACACCAACACGTCCGGAATCCTGTTTAAACTACTAGAGGACGGATTTTCTTTAAAATATTTAACCAATTTCGCGTAATCAGCCACCCTAACCGACGGCGGGGTGAAGTCTGAGTTCTGACCTAACTGTAAAACAACCGGACGATGATCTGAATCAAGTTCGTGTACGACTTGTATGAGTCGTACAGGAAGCGTGACATTTTTTAAAAGAGCTCTATATCTAAAACTGTCGGTCGGCAATGATCTTGATAGTGCGTGGGTTCTGGAGGGGCTATGACGTCAAACGTGAGAACCGTATCTAGTTCGTCGAGTATCCTCCCGTTACGAGAGGTACACGGACTATTCCAGATAACATTCCCGCTATTGTGTTCCCCCGCTATAATAACTGAATTTCCTAAATTAAGTAGCGCCTGCAAATCGGATCTTAGCAATCTTTGGTCCACTGTATCAAAAGTTATTGTAATTTTAATAACGGCTCGAATTAAGTATGAAAGAAAAGTAGATAAGTAAATGAATTAATCTAATATATATCTATACAATCATCTGTTGTACTTATTAATCACTGTATTTTTACGTAAAGTTCCACCTGAATAAAGGACAGAAGAATAAATGCTGCCTCATTTAGTGTAAAACATTTATTATATTATTATTAAATGTTAACAATGGTCTCAAAATACTCTAAAATAAGACATCTCATTACAAATATTTATAACTACAATTTATAATACACTTTACATATATCAAGCATCAGATAGTTTCATTTATTGTTGAATAATATTTATCGCACCGTGCTGCATAAAATTATTTATTATCACACTTTCTAAATATTAAATGTATTTTACTAATATTTATGTACAGTGCATTCAATTTTACTCAAATTTCCTGCTGATTGTATTGAATTAATTATAGTGGTATAATCTGTGAATTACAGCAGTATAATCTCCATTGATTATATTCTTCGTACATAAATTCTAATTCATACAGGAATAAGACAATATGGCTTTGGCTTGATAAAAGGATGTCAGTGCTAAGTGCTAAAAACAATTTATTAAAAATTATAAAAATACTTTGTGCAGTAATAGCTCTAAATGTTGTTTTTTCTTTTCGGATAAGATAAGTATTAATTGTCCATAATATTAATTACAATATACAAAACTATTGTTTAAAATAAAACTCAGCTCTTTACAGAACAGCACAATATATTTATAGTAGTTTTAAATGAATAGCTTTACATATATTAGTCACCAGAGATAATTTTTGATTTAAAAATAGATCGTATTATCTCATTCACTCCTACTTGTTTAATATACTCGTAATATTATTAAATGTTAAAAGTTCTCAATAGAAGACAGCACCTTTATTTTACAAATATTTATAATCCACAGTTCCGTTCGCGTGAAATCTAATGTACAGGAACAGTGACTAAAAAAAATTATCTGAATATATTAAGTCTTACTATAATATTTGTCTATATTTCTCGCGTACTTAAGTCGCGTCGTCATTAAAATTACAATAACTTTGATAGATCGAACCCATTTTGATAAAACAATGACTAAGCTATACTCATAGACGTCCTTTAAGATTTTCGTGTTGAGGTTTTATTGTTTGACAGTTATGCGTGTTCATACAAGCAGACAGATAGACAGACAAAATCTAAAAATGATTACGTATTTTATTACTTATACCTAGACATTTTTTTTTTTCACAAAAATCGAAAAAGAAACGGGCACTTTAGATTTACATTCTAATGATGTGTATAGATTCCACCTTTTAATTCACTTTACATATATCATGCATCAGGAATATTTCATTTAAGATTAAATAATTTTGCATATAATACAAATATATCTATCTATAATTGTACTTTCAATACACTTTACATATATTATGCATCAAGTATGTTTCATTTAAGGTTGATCAATTTTGTTTATAATACAAATATATTTATAATTATACTTTTAATATACTTTACATATATCATGCATCAGGTATGTTTCATTTAGTATTAAATAATTTTGTCACGCCATAACGCATAATGATTATCTGTTGCCGGGAGTTTAGTCTATTGATCAGTATAATATTATACACATTAATATAGTTTTCAATGGACTCTAGTGAATAATATTTTCACGTAGTAATATAATAGATATAGTAGAAATAGGCAGATCGTAACTTGCACCGCTTTGTCCAAATAGTACAACCTGTAAAGAAGGATAGCGTACATTATTATTTAGGATATGAACCGATATAAATGTAAAGCCACAAACGATTATTATACAGTTAATCAATATGTGAACGATGGTGATGTCTGGAATTGACTTTTTTTTCATATCATAGGAGAAAAACGGTCAGGTGGATCACCTGATGTTAACTGATAACCACCGTCCATAGACACCAGCAACACCAGGGAAGTCACAAGTACGTTGCCATCCTGTTTCGAGAGGAGAGGGAGGAAGGAGTGTGGGTTGGAGGGAGGGAGTGGAGATCGGTCCCCTTTCCGTGCATCTCCTAAAAACGATTGTGATTATTATATTGTGCCTAAATTGAATAAAGTATTTTTTATTTAGATATAATATATATATTCCTAACAGCTTCGCCGGAGTCCAACTCCGCTCCGTTCTCGCTTCGCGTTTTATAGGCCTGTTCCGTATTAAAGGAAAGTGCGTAATATTTATGTCGGTACAAATATTTTAATCTTTGATGATAGAACCGTCACTTGCGCCGACTTATATAAACTAGTGGGCGCCCAGTGGTCGACATTCGACCATAGTTATTGGATATTTTAAAGTTTGAACTTTATTAGGGTCTTTTGTCAAAGGGTCATCTTTAATCAAAGGTTTTCATTATGGCTACCCAGTTATTTGCCGTGATCTTTAATTATATAAACATAAAAAAAAATCTATGTGTAAATGAAAATTGAAATTAATTATTAATTTGTAACAAAAATCACGTGATAAACCTCTCAAATTTTAAGCAAACATAAATTTACGAAAATAAAAAATAATTATCGCAACCCATGACACAATTTTCAATTAATTTTACACGACACGATGGGTGAGTGGTATTTCTGGGTGATTTTGAATTAAATGTAGTCTGTTCATTATGAGAAATAGTGATATGCTCAGTATCATCGTTTGGAAAAGTAATGGATCCACAGTACAATCAAATGGTGAATCCATTACAAAGATGTTTTTAATACTACCATTAGCTTTTGAAAATAAATTCTTTTTTGTTGCTACATGAGGTTGAATTGCAACATTGTAACCGCGGAGGTCTAAGTCATGAATTACTTTTATGAACAAAATCCTTATTTTGATTATACAAAGTATTATTTGGCTCATTTTTTTATGAAATCATTATTTGAAGTGAGTTCACCATAAAAAATAGTAAACATTACAATAATACACTCATCAAAAAAGTCTAAGCAACATGTACTAATTTAAAATTTTACATTTTTAATACATTTTAAATTTCACATTATAATGTTGTATTTTATTTTTAAAATAATATCTTTAGGGTTCTATGATGTAAAAATAATAGCTGTTGCCTTTATAAGTTCTTTTAATAACAGAAATGAAACAATATTAGAATATACTGTAGAAACTAAGATACATAAGAAACTAAACTTTTTTTTTACAAAATGAAATTTCTAAAGAAAATGTATTTATTGTGAAAGAATAGAACAATTTAATACAAAGTATGGTCTCCTCTGCTATTCACTTGTCACATACTTGTCGGCAATGATTATTCATTGAATTAATGAGACTGTTTATGTCATCTTGCGGTATTCGCTCCCATTGGAATTGTAGCAAATCCTTCAGCTGTTGGGTTGTTGTCGCTCCG
>JACEII010000063.1:436099-484235 GCA_014332785.1 Antheraea mylitta | reverse complement strand
TGTCGCTCCGTCCAAGTCCTTTAAAACATATCTCTGAAGCATGTCCCATGCGTGCTCGATGGGGTTGAGATCTGGCGATTGTGCAGGCCAGGGCAATATCCGGATGTTCTCCGTTGCAAAGTATTCACTGGTTCGCCGAGCTGTATGTGAACGCGCATTGTCATGCATTAACCTAAAATCGGAGCCAAATGTTTGTGCAAATGGGTAGACATAAGGTCTGAGAATATCCTCAATGTAATTTTTAGCATTCATGTTTCCATTTACAAAAACAAGCTCAGTTCGCCTGTTCTTCATAATACCTGCCCATAACATAACTGTTGAGCCGCTGTATGGATGAACTTCTTGAACGCACCTGAGCTTTTCAGTATTTCCGGGCCGACGGTACACTCGCACCCTTCTTGTATCAGGCTTAAACCCGAATCGAAACTCATCGGAAAACATAATTTTATCCCATTCCTGGGTCCATGTTATGCGTTCTTTACACCATTCATATCGACGAGCGCGATTCCCGTGACGCGTCGGTGGGCACCTGATTGGGCGTTGAGCTCGTAGGCCGTAGTCATGCTGTCGATTTCGCACAGTTTGAGG
Source organism: Antheraea mylitta (assembly GCA_014332785.1). Taxonomy (NCBI): domain Eukaryota; kingdom Metazoa; phylum Arthropoda; class Insecta; order Lepidoptera; family Saturniidae; genus Antheraea; species Antheraea mylitta. Next base: position 483,647 of record JACEII010000063.1, on the reverse strand, counting down.
ACTTACATCAATACCACTTGAAATTTGTAGCCTCAAACTTATCTCTCGAGCGGTTAACATCGGCTGGCGTCTTGCAGTCAGTTGTATGTACCGGTCTTGCCGAGTGGTTGTACTCCTTTTACGGCCTGGATGCTGTTCAGCGGGTCCTCCTGTATTATTGTAGACAAATAACACTTCTATGAATGCCAAAATGTCGAGATACCTGAGATTGATTACTTTCCGCTTGCAACATCCTTACAGCTCTTTGCATTTCATCTGCCATCAAATGACGTCGCTTCATGACGTAAAGAATATCTAACAATTCGATTTTGTCGCTAACTTTATTTAAATGGTTGGTAAAATTATAAAATCCAGAATAAACAGAAATTAAAACGCACTTAAATTTAAACAAATTCGCAGTCATTTGAATTTTATGAAGAAACAAAACATAATCAAATTTTTTTTTACAACCAGCCAATATGTTATCAATAACAAAAAAGTTTACTTACCTACGCACTTTGTTTGAGTAAATATTTAGAAATTAATTAATATAAATGATAAAATTTGTAATATCACGCATGTTGCTTAGACTTTTTTGATGTGTGTAGTTATATTTTATGATATCATTGTTGAATGTAGGATGAAAAATGGTAATTGGAACGTAAGAGTTAAAAAATGTCATTTTTATTTACATGTGTGTATATGTTGTGTAATTCAAATTCAAGCAGTAGTGTGAGTAGTGCATATTTTAATTATTTCAATGTACTTCTAATGCATTTTATATAAAATAAACAGCTTTCTCCACTTCTCCGCCATATAAACTTTAACTATGCCAAATTTCAAGTTCATACGTTGACGGGAAATAGGTTAAAAAGGGGTACAATTTTTTTGCTTCACGTATTAATATATAGATACATATGCTTTTACAGTGCGCCAAAAGATGAGGCTATTTAATGCATAAAATTTATATTTAAATATTATAAAATTTTGTTCCTTGTTTTGATTTGTGACTAGGTGTCACATGGAAGCGAATGTAATGAGAGACGGAAGAGCGTAACGTTTTTTGCGTATGTGACGGTTTCTATCAATCAACTCCTACCGTAAGCTACGTTACGGAACTTTGTTTGAGTAAGCTGTTGAGACCTACGAAATTTGTCATCATCCAGACACGATAACGATGCTAGAGGGGTACACCATATAGCTAGTCACTATGACAGGTTTTCATCTTTCCAGTGTCTTAACACTCGTTCACATATCATAAATAAACGAGCAAACTTACTGTTTGTGTAGCCTCCTCGCTTGTGGGAGTGTCGAGGGGTCTTCCTTGCAGCAATACTGCCGAGCCCCCTTTATAAAGTTTTTTATATAATCGCTCCAGTTTATTACCTGTAAACATTCAAACGATAAAAATAACTAGAAGTGTCCCGTTGCTTCTCTCCCATTTATTTTTCATAATGTTTTTGTTCGTTTCTAGGTGGTAGAGCCACACTGATGCTATTACTGGTTTCAGCCTGAATGGGTCGGCTCGTCCGGAGTACTACCACCTGAATCACAGAAACACCGACGTGAAGTAACAGTGCTTGCATTGTTGCGATTCGTTCGGTCTGTGAGAATGCCGGAGGTCCATCTCCCTCCCTTTCCCCTCCCCACTTCCCCACCAACACCGACACAGGCTGGCAACGCACTTGCGACTCCTCTGGTGTTGCTGGTGTCTATGGCCGATGTTGATCACTTAAAATCAGGTGACCTACCTGTTCATTTGCTGCCTATGATATAAAAATATGAATTGTCATCGTAGTTAGATGAGTTGTGTCAACCCCCCTTAGGTGGAATACGTGTAACGCCTGATGAAATTTTTTGAGAATTTTCACTTAAAAAAAATTTTTTTTTCACCACATATCAGTATCACCGTCACTATATATCACTTACAAATGGTCAGTATTTTTTTGTTTTATATTTATTAGTTACTAAACCATAATCACTTCGAGACAGGACAACGCACCTCTATATCCGTGTAAAATAGTTCGTTGTCTCTTTCTGAGATGTTGTTACGCAGCGCCAAGTAATTATCGTTCTTGAAGTGCCATTCCTTCGTTGTGTAGTACTGTAACACTTCCAAACCGTAGTTGATCCGTTTCTGCATCTTCACCATACTGCGGACAATAAACAAACGAATGTATGAACTAAACTGGAAAAGCCAGTCGCAATAAAAATTATCGATCTCACAAATTATACTCAACAACGAATTTTGATTAGTATTTTTATGTTTTATTTTGTTTTAATCGAGAGAACCCTAACCCCGGCGCAGCATAAATGAACCTAGTAACCAAGAACCAAGGGCGCTGTTCAATTTATTGAAATTATATTCAAGCGTTATCGAATTTTGTCGACATATACGCGTAAAGCGGTAAAAAGGGAGTAGAGTATTTACGTTTCTACATTACGTGACCAATTACACCATTTTACTCGCCGTGAATAAAGATTGATTCAATGTGAAAGATCTATAGGCGAGGACAAACCTGATTGTTAACGTGGCGAGACGTGGCAACGAAAAACACGAATTGTGCACTATTAACAAGATACTCAAAAACATATGCAACCCTAATAGTATAAAAATAAGATTCAAATTGTTTTGTCGGCCATTCGTTCTAGTGTTATGCAGTACGCGCCGAACACCTAGCGCCTTTTTATAAATGCCGCAAAACACACCGCGCCTAAGACTAGTTGAATTTTTGTATTTAATAAAAATGAATATTTATGTAATAAAATAAAAATAAACAGTCATTATTTTATGGATCAAATTTGTAATGCTTTAACTTATTATTATGTCGTATCTGATCTCTGTCGTAATCTGTTATTTGTCTTACATCTGCCAGGCGTCCTGTGACGCCTCATTCTTTTACTTCTATTATCCTTTGATATATCTCGAAAGGAAATATACTTACAAAGTCTTCTTTCCCATCAGAAACAGTAAGAAATCTACGAAATAAGCCGGCAGTAAGTGGGTGAAGAACAATGCTATCTGATGCTGGATCCAGGACTTTTTCGGGGAACCTCCCGGATACCAGAGGCACACCGAGAACGGGTACTCCTGAACGTGGACGCGACCTGAAAGTTTTACTGAAGTTATACTCCTAATTGTCGAGCTCTGAAATTCTGATCTGCAACTTTTTTGTATGAGGAAAAGTGGTAGGGGTAAGCACTGTGTCGGCTAGAGTGTTGAAAACATCTGTTCTCAAGCAATCACTAAAGTTAAGTAAAACCGCATCACGTTGGCTTTTTGTATATTTTTTTCTCAATTAAAATACTTCCCTGTAATATAAAAGTTTTGCTTCTATCGTGTGTTTTTACAATAAACTTTTTTTTTTAATTATTAGAGTAGATATGAGTAGTGGGTTACGGCCAGGTGGAGAATAACTAATACACGTAAAAACCGATTTTTTTGTTGTATATATACATATGGTACATACCCATATCTAACGCTTGTCCCCAACTAATCGGGTTCACTCCGGACTGTGTTATGTTACAAATGCGGATCTCTTGGGGCCTGAAATTAAAGTAAAGAATATACACTTCAACTATAGTTGTTATACTAATCATTAAAAACAATTTAAAAAAATCAATTAATCAAATTATTCGTTTAATATAATTTTAAGCTACCCTGTCATCTTTGTGTTTTTATCAAGCAATAGTGATACATTCAAATTATGGTAAAAATTGTTAAACTGCTTAACAAAGTCAATAGATAGCAATGATACTTCGTATTGAAAAATCTTATAAATATTAATTAGATTTCAACAGATGGCGTTATTCTAAAGATTTAAGAAATGTTGTTTATTTTTCCTTATAACTTGCACTTGGGAACCTCGCTAAAATTGCGGCCACTGTCACCTTCGTTTGCACGTATGTATTAATTAATGATGAGACTGTAACATTATTTTTAGTGTATATTGTAATGTATAACGCAACAAAACTTCTTTAGACGCGACTAGGAGGTAACTGGACGACAATGTAACGGAAGTCCGTTGCAGCAATATGGCGTCACGTTTTTGTATCATCCGGTTCTTCAATATTTTTTATTTTGTATTAGTTTAACAGTTTATAAATAAAAGAATCAAAAACTTTTGAAAAAAAAACAATAAATATTAAATTGAATAATAATAAAAATATAATATATAGAATTAATTATGTATATAAGAGCGCGCGACCGCGCTAACATCTGGTTTCATTGCAAGTAACAAATTAAATTAAAGCTTCATTATCTTTAGTGCTATCTATCAGCTGATTTGTAAATTCTCATATCATGTATTTATTTTTAACTTAATCGCCGTCACTTATAACACCAAAGAAGATTTACTTCAATCGCGTGTGGCGGTTCAAGCACTTTTTTTTTATCAATTGATTTACAAACCAGACATCACACAAACAACATGCCCCACACATCAGCGAACATCAAATATAAATGTGGGTCTTAAAAAATACATAACATAACACAATTTGCTTAAAAGTTAAAAGTATACATCATAAACAGAATACATACGTAAGTTATCACTTTTAGTTTTTTTTCATACATCGTCTTCTGTAATACCAGTTTGATTTATTAGTATTAACGTCATCTTAATAGGCATTTCTAAAAAAAAATAAAACCCTCATAGTACTGCCTCTAGTGGATATTGTTTAAAACCTCCGAAGTAAAGGATTTAATTAAAACTGATATAAGAAGATCGCTAGAAGTACGTCGGAGTTTTAAAAGAATGGCTATTAAATTATAACGCTTATCACACTCTCGTTAAGGTCTAATTATGAACAATTAATAATCACAAATACTAACTTGTCAATTCCAGTAAAATACGCGAGAAGTATGCAAGCGTTGACCGCCATGTCTACCGGTACTACGTCGGCGAGTAGCGAATCATCGCAATGCATTGTGCGGATGACGCCTGAAACAATCAACGCCATCTATTATGTGGTAGTAGTAAAGAGGATACACTCACATCAGTGACTTCTGTTAGTGAGGGTTGAATATTTATTTATAAAGAGAAACAAGTTTCTATAAACTATAAACAATAACTTTGTGCATCAAAAATAATAAAAATATACTGAGATTAACATAAATTAATATTTGAATTAATGTAAAGACGAGTGTAATTATTATAAACATGGGTTGTTGTTAATAAAAAATTTATTGTGTTTTTGTGAAAGATAAACTTTTTAGCTGACACTGAAAAAATACAGCCAGATAAATATACATAAAACAAACATTAAAACTTTTAAGATTACATTTTAGGTTGCCTAATAAAATCACTAGAAGCTCCACTTTCTTCGCGATTCCTGCCGTAATTCGTAGTACGGTGAAACTGTAAAGGTCTTGCAAGGCCAATAGCGTAGTAATTTCGAAAAAAAGTCCTGCCGTAAAAATTCATAATTTACAGATGCAATTGCAATCATTGTTTCAAGTCAGTTAACATTCAGGTGTCATACAGAATAAAATAAAAACAATTAAATATCAACCACAACACACACAAATCAAACATACATAATATGATCGTGTATTCACGCTAAGTTAATTATTACACAATATTCTAAACAGGCTCACGTACTTAATGAACGTATCGTTATGCGAAATGTATAACACATTACTTAAAAATTGATACTTGGTAATTATATTCGTACGTTTTTAAAATGCCATTTCCAAGAATTTTAATGAAGTTGCAATTAAAAATAATTATAATATTTGTTAGAGCTATATATGTAAACACAAAGCTATAAATAAATTAGGTCAAGAATAATGATCGTTTGTAGCATACTCTGCTGTTTTGTATATCTGGGTCTCTAACAATGTATTGTCATTAATGTCACTAATGTCAATGTCACTTTTATATTTGTCCTTCCGGTTTTTACTGTGTCACTGAATTGTACTCTCTCTGTTCGTTGAATTATATCTCTTTGAATCCAACGGAATATTTATTTTTAACCTATAAATCTATCAATATTTGCCTATACATTCTTTGAAATTTTAATTTCTGTTGATTTAAAATATTTTTGTCACACAAAGTATTTTTTACTAGTTAGTAATTTTATCTCTTCTTACATCGAAGGATTTGTTACGTATGTGACTAACATAAATAAGCTTTATACTGAAATATTTTAAATCTTCCCTCACCTTTACCAGCTCCAACGAGCAAACCGGTCGGTCCGTTGAGATTGTCGACCCAACCTGGTATAGGTTCCTTGTATGCGGCAACAACTGTAAATGCAATATTAAATACAAATGAATTATTGTAATAAAATTGAATACTTATATTATTGTTCTCTATCTGATCAGATATTTCTGCAATTGAGAGATGCCCTTGTTTTCTTCCTTTCAGTATTCAATATAGTAATCAATCACAATCGATATATAGATCGAAATAAACACTAGTAAAAATAGAGAGAAAACAGTTAAACACATCTCCTTACTTACTTATCTACAATTGTTGTGATTTTTTTAAAATAGTTTGGTTTTTTATCAATTTGGACCACCACATAACCACTACTAATCTTTATTTCCATACAAAGAGAATTATTACATATTCTCTACACATAAACACGAAATAAATATATCTCATCTGTGGACCTCATCTGTATCAATATTTAATCCTAGTATGTATACAACTCGATGAGTTTTTAATCAATAAAATCTGTAACGCAAAACAAACAAAATAAGTTACTGCTTTTAATATTTTTACAAGAATAAGCACATACTTTATCGGGCATTATTTTCAGTATCTTAAAATGATGTAGGATATAATTTAAACTTTTTTAAGTCGAACATTTACCTACAAAAATATAATAACTACTATTTTTTCATATTTCACTTAAAGTTCGACTTTCTGAAGATTGTGTCTCACGGATTATTGGCTCTATAGTGTGTACTAAAGGAAAAATGTCAACGTAAGACGTTTTGTCCTTTAATTCAGTTTACTCACCGATAGATGGCCGTGCAATAACGATTGGGAATTTTCCAGCGTATTGCGATACCAAATCCTCCGTTAGTGACTTAGTGTATGCGTAAGTGTTCGGTTGTGGCTCAATTAACCTGAAATAAATCAGTTCGGATGACAGACATTACGAAGTGTTATGCTACTGACACATAGATTCCGGATTAAAACTTTACGAATGGATTTTTCTGAAGTAGCATGTAGTATGGCGATATTCAACCGTTTGCATTATCGTTTTACCAGAAAAAAATAGGCTAAAACACATGAAAGTATTTAAACATTTAAATTATAGAGAAACAATGTAATTATAAAATACAACAAGAAACCAACATGACCCCGCGTACCCAGGCGGTCCCATCTAAGTAAAGATCACACCCGACGTTGCTTAATTTCGGTGATCGTATGAGAACCGGTTTTTCCAAGACTCAACCGACACAATGTAAAAGTCGCGGATCAGAATTCAAAGAAGTTTTAATATCGTACTAGACTCACTTAGGCTGAAGGTGCTCCAGAAGCTCATCGTCCATCCAATTAACGCATTGCATCACGTGTTGAGGCTTGTGTTTAGCAGGGTACAGTTTCTCTTCGAAGTGATCGATTTCGCAGCGACAGTACGATGTTGAAACATGCAGAAATACCTGTGAAATGCAAATTATCATTCTGTAGAATCGGAACTATTACACAAAAATACCATAATATCCAACTATAACTTCTCGATTTATATCAGACTTGTTGTCGATGATATGATCAATAAACATCACTTAACGATTTAAATTATTTTTTTAAATATGAAAAAAACTACTTTTTGTGTCTTAAATATAAAAGTTAGGCATATGCTGTCGATGACTTTTTTGTAGGCCTTATCAAGCTCTACAACTTTTCTTAGATTTGAATCATATATCTCTCATCGTTAAGGCAGCATTCTTAAGAAATGTTTTCGTTCGACGGTTTTTTCTCCGACTTACTTTGCAAATCCGACTACCACAAAAAAGTATTTTTATATTTCGGGTTAATATATAGCTTTTGAGACTCACAAATAAAATAGCTTTCTGTTGGTAAAAGAATTTTAAAAATTGGTTTAGTAGTTCTAGATATTACCCTCTTCAACCTCACAAACTTTTTCTTATATTAGTATAGATTTTTTTTCCCATAATAATGTCAAAATAATGATAAATAACATTTGAAAAAATCATTTTATTTTCAAACATTAAAAACTATTAAACACTACCATCTGCAAATTTTTAAAGAAACATTTTGAAAGATAACATCATCAATATTGTATAAAAATAAATGTAATATATTTTATCTGATTGTTTTTATTACTAATATTCTGTCCTTTCTGTTACAAGTTTCAAATATATCTTTTTCAGGTACACCCCGCACAAATAAAATCAGACGTGTTTTGTTGTAAGGAGTCGTAGTAGCGGCAAATTAATTCTAGGCGATAGTCCAAAGTTACGCTCACCATAATATTTAATATTTACTATATTTTTGTTATATATTTACTTTAATTTTGTTTTATTTGTGCTTATTGAAAATTGTTATTGTTAGAGTTTTTCATAGTTTACTTTATACTGGAAGACTGACCTTTAGTGATATTAAAATTTATTTAGTTAGTATGATTACTTACAGTTAATTATTTTTCAATTTGATTTTACAGCTCTTACCTCCAATTTTTTAATGTTTTCAGCCAGAGCCAATATTTTCTTCGTACCGACGGTATTCATATAAAGAGCATCACGAATAAACATGTCAAATCTGTAAAAAATTGTTTTATTAATTATTTATAAGGAAGGTAAGGACAACCCTGCACAGGCCCATATTTATCAAGAAAATAAACGACAACAAAGTTTTTGTATAAGTAATTAATTACGCCGCTGCGTCTTTGAAGTAAAACTTCTTTACGCACGCTTGCCTTGGGAAGTAAACTAATGAATGCGTGACAAGAGCGTTACGATAACGTATGATTGGGCGAGGCGAACGTAAATTGAGAGGGAGATATAAGTTAATTGATATAGAAAGAGAAAGATTTACGTTTAGTATTATCAATAGACACTCATTATAAATTTAAATATACACATATACGCAGATATTCAGATGAAGCTAAAAAACTTTTACTTCAGTAATGGTGGATATACACTCGTTTTTTTACAATAATTTATATTTTAAACAGTTGTCAATTATTCTGTCGTTGAGTAATTTGTTGTTTTGTGTAGTACTAACGTCCCGCGCCAATTACCGATGGATTTATTTTTTACAAAGCATAATTTGTTCAATTTAATTCCTTCTTCTCCTTTTCACAACCGAACCACGCGCGCTGGTCTACGGAGCCAAAGTTTTACGGTAAACCCTATATGGACACGAACTAAAAAGTTCGCAACATTCTATCTTTGCCGTACCGTGAAGCTGTGGAACAATCTCCCGGCTAGTGTGTTCCCTCTTTCCTATAATATGGGGTCCTTCAAGCGTAACTTGAAGAGGAATTTACGCAGGCCGGCATGACAGCGACGACCGACGAAGGATGGCGTATCTCTCGGCAGTCGCCGTTGTTTTTGGATTGCACTGTGCTTACCATCAGGCACAGTGCAGTCACTTTGCCGTGCTATTAAAAAAAAAATTACGTCCGTGACATATCCTAGGATATTCATTTAATGTCCAACGTAACTAATGTATTTAATTGAGTAAGAATGAATATAGCGTCGTAAGTAGGTATTTTTTAATTATATATAAAACTAGCTGTTACTCGCGGCTTCGCACGCGCTTTTTGAATATATTAAATAAATTTAAAATCGTTATTAGATGTGTAAATAACAAAAATACTCTTTCAAAAATATTTGTAAGTATGACACGCACATCATCTACAACAGGTAACATGAACATTATATTTGTGAATACTAATAATACTATAATATATACTTATAATACGTAATATATCAGAAACCAAAAACTGGGAACAAAACTAACTTAGAATAAACTATTTGAGTTTTTGGCGGGATTTCAGTCTATCATGTAAGGGATTTCATATTTTATTCATAATCTTGTGTTATTTGACTCTATATTGTGTTAAATTCGTGGTGTTTTATGTAATATGGTTTGTTTATTGTGCATAAGTGAAATGAATGAAACATAATACCACGGAGCATGAATTCTGTAATCTTGAAAATTAAGAAGATAAAAATTTACGAAATATTATACTATATACAATATTTACATTAACTTAGATATAGAAGAAAACTGGGTAGAGAATACATGAGAACTACCTATATTGACAACTTCAAAATCGGCAGTATGGATTAATTCCTTCGCCTGTTTTGATGGACGAATATTATTACTACTAACCTTTTAGAATAGCAGCACAAAATAGACTTTAAAAATGTTTACGATAGCAACGTACTACATATAATCAATAATTGGAATTAAAAATAACGTAGAATAAACTTTTGAACAGGAACACAAAATAAACCCTATTTATATTTTCGATAGAATGTTATCATGTTACCATGGCAATGCATATAATACTGCCACTCACACGCAGCGGATGCTCTAAAAATAGCCCGATTTTGAGACATTCTTCATTACTGCTCCGCTTCTATTGGTTTTAACGTGATGCTATGCCTATAGCCATCTTCGATAAATGAGCTATCTAACACTGAAAGAAACTTTCAAATCGGATCGGTAGTTCTTGAGGTTAGCGCGTTCAACCAAACAAAGAAACAAACTCTTCAGCTTTATAATATTAGTATAGATATATATGTGATTACTGTAACTTATACTCAGAAGATACGACATATCCCAACGTGGACTATTTTTAAATATATTCTGAAAATATTATTAATATATATCTTGTAAGATTATCTTATATTTTTAATATTATTTGTGAAAAAAACGCTGGTTAGACGTGGTGAAGGCGGACTTAAGGGACAATAACCTCACAGAGAAGGATGCCAAAGATGGGCAAAGTGGAGGAAGTCTATTAGGAAAGCGGACCCTAGCACCAAACCGGGAAATCGCTAGGAAGAAGAAGAAGATTATTTGTAAAAAAAAAGTGGTTACCTGACACAAGCGGCACAATGGAATATGATTTGACATTCTCTTTGAAGGATTTCTCGGTCCTCAGACGAGATCCCAAGGTCTTCTGCGAGGATATCGCCAGATATTACTTGAAGCTTCTCCAGACGCTCAGGATGTTCTTTCATGAGTTGTTCGAAGACCTATAAATTTAAGTGAATTAATATAAACAAGACCTTGAGTAAATGAATACTAAATTTGATCTAAATTGAATCGTCAATGTTTCAGTAGTGATAAAAAACTCAAAACAATACATTAAAGCATTAACAATACTAAAAAAGTAACAACTGTTGCGTTGCAAAAGACCTACTCGCCACTAGATGGCGCTACTTACCGGTATATTGATAAAATCCTCGAGTCTCTCTCTACTACTTTGCCCTTTTTTAGGCCTCATTAATAAGTATATTTTCTCCAAATCTGGACAACATCTGAGCAGTTTCTCAACTAAGACCTTGCCCATAAAACCTGTGGCTCCGGTTATGAAGATTGTTTTGTTTGCGTAGTACTGCGCTACGCTCTGAGATGGCGCCATTTTACTGTCTGAAACAAAGTGTATTTTATGATTAGGTACTGGTTTAATAATATTTCTTAGCTAGCTGTACCCGCCACTCTGTCCGCGTGGAAGCTAATGCAAGAAAACAGTGACTAAAAAATCATCTAAATGTATTAAGGTCAAAACACAACACTTGCAACACGCCTGTAAGACAATACACCTGTAACAATTTTTTTCATACAAATTTAAAAAGGACAGACACTTTACATTTTTATTTTTATTATATGTAGATTAAGCTATTGATGTATTTTCTTAGATAACAAATAAGTGGTAGTGTAGGTGGTAGAGCCACGCTGAAGCTATTATTGGTTTCAGCATGAATGGGTCGGCTCATCCGGGGTAGTACCACCCTCTCACAGAAAACCGACGTGAAGTAACAGTGCTTGCATTGTTGCGTTTAGTTCGGTTAGTGAGAGCGCCGGAGATCCATCGCCCCTCCCCTCTCCCTTTCTCTCCATTCCCCCAAACACAGAGCTGGCAACACACTTGTGAATTCTCAGGGGTTGCTAGCGTCTATGGACGGTGGTGATCGCTTAACAACAGGTGACCCGTCTGTTCATTTGCCTCTTATATGATATAAAAAAAAATATATCTAAGACATTAAAGTGAAAAAAAGATCAAATTCTATCTAGCACTTTTTGCGTGAATTTATGCACATACTATGAGATTAGAAGATGGCTATTTGTCAAATTTCTTCACTGAATATCTGAAAACGTCGATATAGTTGGGCTATTTCGATAATTTAGGATGTTATTTTTTTTTTTAATCTGAGATTAATACGGAAAATATGTATTTACGGGCTAAATAGCGTCTTTAGTAAGTTCTTAAACTCTCGTACAATTGTATTCAAGTACACCACATAAGTATTATAAAGAGGTAAAGTTTGTGAGTTTGTGACATTGTAGGGGGTAGTCTCAGGAACTATTGGTCCGATTAGAATTTTTTTTCCAGTGTTATATAGGTCATTTATTGGTCATAGGCTATATCATCCCGCTAAGGCTAATAGGAGCGGAGTACTATTGAAAAATGTTTCAAAATCAGGATATTTTTCCTCTTAAGAGCTTTCGTTGCATGTTATCGATAACCCAACATAACTATTATGTGAACGAAGTCGCGCGCAGGGGCTGGTAAAAAAATAAATATTTCGTGTGGAAAGTCGGCTGCAACTAAATAGGACTTGTGGCCATGTCAACTTTAGTCAAACACCTTGGTTGTTTCGTAATTTTTAATTATAACTTATAATGAAGCAATAAGAATTCACATTGTAAACTATAATGATCCATAATTAAATATGTTACTGACTTACTTATTGAGTACAGTTCAACGATTAGGGCATCGTTCAATGTTAATCTTAATGAAGAATTAAGTGTTTCCATTTTTTATGTGAAACATATATAGGCGAGCGTAAACCTGACTTTTGTCGTGGTGATACATGCCGTGTGTGTGAGACGTGGCGACACGATGTCATGCGCAATCTGTTTATACAGCGTTATTTACTACATAACACATATGTGGGCAATCTGTGCTTTACTTTTGAAAATTTTCGATATTTTACATGCCCCAAACGTCCCGCGACGGCTCAATTTTTTTATTGTATACTAGCTATGCTAATGTAAAAAAACAGTGACTAAGGTGTTAAGTCAACTTATCTACTCTTCTCGCGTACTTAAGTCGCGTCGTCATTAAAATTACAATAACTTTTGATATAGTTAACCGATTTTAATGAAACCAAGTTGTAAGTTGTGAAGACACGCTAAAGCTATTACTGGTTTCAGTATAAATGGGTCGGCTCGTCCGGGGTAGCACCACCCGACACACAGAAAACCGACGTGAAGTAACAGTGCTTGCATTGTTGCGTTTCGTTCGGTCAGTGAGAGTGCCAGATACTCACTTCCCCTCTCTTCTCCCCTTCTCCCTCTCCACCCTTCCCTTTACCCCAAACACAGGCTGGCAACGTATTGGCAACTGCTCTGGTGTTGCTAGTGTCTATGGACGGTTGTGATCACTTAACATCAGGTGAAACGCATCTTCGTTTGCCTCCTATGACATAAAAAAAATGTTACTCGAGAATATGTTTTATGATTTCTTGAGGTTATTCGTGAACGCATTTAGCTGTGATGCGTGTTCATATAAACAGATAGACCGATAGAAATTTATTTAAATCATTTTTTTTTTCTCGAACTGACTACGCTATTAGCCTTTATTTTTTGGCCTTTACAGCTTCACCGGACTACTAAGGCGAGCGCTTAAGACACTCAGCCGATTTTATATTGGCAACCAGCTCAAGGGTGCACGGCACACCTCGGCTTGGCTGTTGCTCGTTGCATGCAAAATCGCGAACTATCTTAGCTAACCTAGCTAACTATTCATATATGTATGAGTTGTTGAAACGTATATGTGTACCAAGCATATACGCCTCGACAACTCCTCCATATATTTTTTATCGGAAAATTGAGAGTTTTTCAGTTCGATAAGGGACTTAAAATCATTTAAATGTATTCCATTTCTTATACTGAGACACTTGCAATCATTTTATTCATAAAAATCTAAAAAGACACACGTTAGATTTACATACATATTATATGTATAGACTAGCCTCTGCCCGCGACTTCGTTCGCGTGTAATAAATATATTCTTCATTGGTACTCCGCTCCTATTGGTCTTAGCGTGATGATATATAGCCTATAACCATTCACGATAAATGAGTTATATAACATTGAAAGAATTATTGAAATCGGACTAGTAGTTCCTGAGATTACCCCCTACAACGTCACAACATCACAAACTCACAAACTTTACCTCTTTATAATATTAGTATAGATAGGTGTACATGTCTTTATTGTGCTGTATGGAATACAAATACAGATGCAATGTTCACGTGATATGTTTATAAATGCTCTATTATACTAAGGCAGATGTTTCCGCTATGTGGTTCAAGGTTCAATTCCTGGTAACTTTGATTATTGCTAAGAATCAACGCACACTTCAAACTACTGGGGCCTAGGGCTATGAAAATTAACATGTAAATTTCTGATACCCTGTAGGTGAGTAATATGGAAGAAGTTTTAGAAATTCAACCCCAAAGGTGTTGAAAAGGGGATGACAATTTAAGGGGAAATTCGTCAAAAGTAATTACTGCTTGGAAAATGTGTGCGAGACTGAGAATTTCTTTTTTTATTGAAGTAAAACTTTTTTAGGCGCGACTAGAAGGTAACTGGATGACAATGCAATGGAAGTCCGTTACGACAATATGACGTCACGTTTCTATGCTATCTGGTTTTTTAATAATTTTGATTCTGTCAATAAATAGTTTATAAACAAATCAATCAAAAATTATTGATAAAAATTATTAAATTGAATAATAATAACAATCATATAATAGAATTAACTATGTATATGTGAGCGCGCGACCGTGCTGCCATCTGGTTTAAATGTAAGTAACAAATTAAATTAAAGCTTCATTATCTGTACTTTATCAGCTAATTCGGAATTAAAGTAGCAAGTTTTGGAGTTTTTGGCGGGATCTTAGTCTGTCATGTAGTGGATTTTATATTTTATTCATAATCTTGTGTTATTGGACTCTATATTTTGTAAACTTGGTGGTGTTTTACGTAATATAGTTAGTTATTTGTGTATAAGTGAAGTGAATGGAAAATAATACCACGGAGCAAGAAATTCTGTGATCCCACAAAAACTCCCAGGAAGGTTCTAACAAGGGATCCACCATCTTGTTAGAATATTGACTCACACGACGCTTAATATTGAAGTGATTGCACGACGCTTGTAATATTATTGAATACTCGACAATGGCAGTAATAATCTGAAAGATTGATTGCCAAAAATAAAGTGAAAAAAAGTAGCAAGTTTTTCTTCAATCGGTTGTGACGGTTACACGCACACATTTTTTATATTATAGAGGGCAATTGAACAGGCGTGTTACTTGATAATAAATTATCACCGCCGAATAGACACTAGCATTACCAGGGGAGTATATTTAGCATACGACATATAATTTGCGTCGTCATAAAAGTTACAATAACTTTTGTTGAAAGAACCGATTGTAATGAAACCATGGCTAAATGTTACACGAGGATATGCTTTATGGTTTTTTTTTAATTAGGCTTTATCGTGAAGACTTTTTCAGCAGTGATGCGTGTATAAACAAACATATAGACAGACAGAAATTTCTAAAAATGATTGAAATGTTTTTTATTTTTTATTCCTAGACATCTGTAAAAATTGTTTAAAAAATCTAAAAAGTACTGACAATTTAGATTTTCATTCTTAACTTTAGATGTGTCGTCCAACGTTGGTTAAAATTGTTACAGGAATAAGCTATTATAACTGATAATTTTCGGTAGTCCGGTGAAGCTGTTAAGACCTTGCAGAGTCAATAGCGTAGACATTTCGAAAAAAAAAAGAAAATTCGAAAAATAAGATAATTTTCTAATATATTTTTATTTCGACAAATGAGATAGAATTTTAAGTATCAAAAATGAGGCTATGGGTCGAAAAAAATACCCAAAAACATTCTTATTATACGTAGTTGATTAATTTCGCTTGAAATAATTATTAATCGAACGTTATTAATAACAACATACCATTGTAACGAGTCAGGCAAAAGCGTGACGTCATCACATGACGTTGCAACATGGCGACTAAGCATTAGAAATGAAACAATAGACAATTTCTTCCTACATTTACTATAATTGATTCTAGATATATGCAGCTACTGACGTATTTCAATATGGTTATTCCATAAGGCGATAACGTATATAGTAATTTCCATTGTTACTTAAGGACGTTTTTATGCCTTTAAAACTGTTTTCTTTAAAAGAAGTGAAGAAACAGATGGTGTAAGAAAATCGAGATGTTCTGGATCTTTCGATAATACATAAAGAGGTTGAGAGTTCAGACAGGCTTATATATATAATATTATAGAGAGATAAAATTTATGAGTTTGTGACGTTGTAGGGGGTAATCTCAGGAACTACAGGTCTGATTTGAAAAATTCTTTCAGTGTTATATAGCTCATTTATCAAGGAAGTTTATAGGCTATATCATTACTCTAAGATCAATAGGAGCGGAGAGCAATGAAAAAAAAAATCATAACCGGGATGTTTCTTCCTCTTGAGAGCTTTCGATGCGTTTAACTATTACTACGCGGACGAAGTCGCGGGCAGAGGCTAGTAATGATATAACTTTATAAAAGTTTAAATAAACTTGGATCTTCATAAGTATAACTCATTTAGTTATATGTGGGAGTAACAGTAAATCGGTAAAGTGCTTATATTTTTTTTACATAAAGATATTTAAGATCTTAAAAAACACAGACAAAATCGCGGTTATCACTTAGTAATTGGCTTATTAAATACCTTACGCAGTTTGCACATAAGACGTAAAAGCAGATAATAACTCCATTGTAACATAACTGTCTCAAGTAATATTTGATCGATGTGGGAACACTATGCACGTTGCAATACAAAAAATATATAACATATCAAACAGTTTTTACTGTACTTTGTAGGCCACGTCCTAACGATGTCTTACACGTTGGATTCAAGATTATTTCTCAAATGGATTCTGTTCTGGATAGAACAATATGCATCTGTGCTTACATGTTTCTCCGTAAACAATTTGAAAAACTGAATTTAGTAAAAGACCGGCATAATGTCAATACTAGAAACTGTAATAAACTGGTCGTTCCATGTTTCAGACTTAGCAAAACCAGTAATAGTTTTTGGTAATAGTGTAAGGCTTTACAATAAATTCCCAGAACATGTTACCGATTTGCCGGACTGTACATTTAAGCGCCACGTCGAGCGGGTTTTAGTGTCAAAAGGATATTATAGAGTGGATCAGTATCTGAACGATAGTGATGTCAGGAATTGATTCCTCTCTGTGCATCCACTAAAAGCTTTTGTATGATGTATTGGAAATATATGTTAAAAAATTTGCCCGATCGAGTTTCTTGCCGGTTCATCTACGGACTGGGTTGTTTGTCCGAACCAGTGGGAGTTTTTGACGCTCATAAGTGTCTTATTAGGGGTAAACTGAATAAAATATTTTTGATTTTGATTTTGGACGTCACGCTGGTAGATGCGATTGTCTGCAACAAATTCAGCTATTGTTGAAGGAACGTGCAATGATGAAGCTGATTGGCATTTTAATGCGCACCTGGCAACTACAAGTAAGTTTCGGTAAATTCAATAAAACACCCATTTTATTTAAATTTAATCTCCTCAAATCCACCTCATCATTTATTATCAGTCAAGATTTTGCTTAGACGCTAAGACCTAGGAACAGTAGAAAAACAATGCACAAAATGTCATCGGCCTCGACGCACACGCTTTCCGGTGCTTAATAACTATTTCCTAGGTTAAAGTAGTGTTTGAGCTAATTATTGCGGCTAAATAAATTGTAATTAAAAAGAATGTGGTGTCGTGGGACACCAGGTAGGAACGAAGTTCCTTCAGCTAAAGTAGAATCGACAAAAATTGCAAAAAAAAAAATCGTGCTCAATTTTATGTAATCGTAATTCAAATTATCAATTAAAATAACAAAATATGTCTCTTTATTTTTGTTTGACAACATAAAATTACATAGAAATAGTAATAATTACAAAAAAGGAGAAAGAGAAAGGTATTATATACTACTCGCTTGTGTATACGACTGTCGCGCCTGCGCACGTCTTTATTCCACGGACTTTTCGTTACGGTTTTACTATCACATTTTTTTCAGTTCGGTCGTGCAGCAAAATTCCTATCTCCTCCAAACCTGCCGTAAGGAACTTCGTTCTAATAATTAAAATTCATATTTGCAAATTTCCATCAAGTACCGATTATGATTTAATTTATAATTCGCATTTCTCTTTATACTCTTTATAGTTCTCACAAAAACTTGACAGACTACCAATCAACTTCACGGTGTCGCGTTTATGTGTTGCTGTGCACGCGCAATGTTTTTATTAACAATCATTTTTCTCAAACGCGTCAGAAGTATAACCTCAAAATACTTATTTGCGACGCTATTTTGACAAATATAGTGTTAACTATTTCTTATTTAAATACTTTAGTTATATTGGGCGTTTAATGTAAATCATAATTTTCTTTTACAGCATTTATTTAAGTCAATATCTCTGACGGTATCATAGATTTAGAACATTAATAAAAAATAACGACGAGGGCGTCATAAGGACTGCTGACAGAAGTTAAACTCAAAACAATATAATTTAAACTGTGTTCTTTTTTAAATTGTAAACTGAATTATATTTTGAATTATATCAATTTCAATACTTCTAAATTGAAATTATTATTTAATTAGTCTCTCTTTCACATCTATTGACACTCCGAATAATAATTACATATTTTTTAAACAGTTAATATATTCATCACATATATATATATATATAATTGGTTTCACAATCTCAGTACAAAATATCAATATTAAATGTACACTGGCTCTTATACTATGGCGTCGTTTGTGACGCAAGCCGCGTAAGTGCGATACGATCGGTCATATTTACAAGCGTGTCATGACGCGAAATTATAAACTTATTTCGTCTAAAGAAGTTTTCACTTCGAGATATAGTGATAATTTATATTTCTATAGTAATATTATAAAGAGGTAAAGTTTGTGACATTGTAGGGGGTAATCCCAGAAACTACTGGTTCGATTTGAAAAATTATTTCAGTGTTATATGGTTCATTTATCGAGGAAGGTTATTTACATATAGGCTATATATCATCACTAAAATTAAAAGGAGCGGAGCACCGATAAAGAATGTTTCAAAATCAGGATTTTTTTTCCTCTTGAGAGCTTTCGCTGCATGTTGGCGTTAGCCCAAAGTAACTATTACTAAGCGGACGAAGTCGCGGGTATAGACTAGTTATTGATATTTTATCACCAGTCCTAGTCGTCAGTGAATTGTTTATGGTAATTATAAAAAAATAGTCTATACATACCTAAGTTTGAACTTACAGATGCAATATTTTGTTACTGACGTTAGATCACTCCAAATCTCTTAGACAATATGTCATAATATAATATCTTAATTATGAATGTTAAATTTATAACCTGCGTTACGTACAAATGAATCATTAGGGAACAAACGTCAGTGGTTATTTTCCAATCTGTAATTAGGGTTGTCAGTTGTCATTAAAAATTTTACGTTATTTTTCTTTTTTACGTAAAATTCAAATGAAAGTTCTTTTCCGAGGGATTTGAAATTCTTTTCGGCAACCTTTTTGTATGATAAAGTCGTGGCGGCAAACACTGTGTCGGGTAGAGTCAGATCACTGATGTCCTGTCACTGACGGAACGTCGGGAGCGGTTAGTACTTGGATAAGTAACCGCTTGGGAACACTGCATCACGTTGACTTTTATTGTATTTTTTTTTTATTAAATTGATTTTCTAGAGTACAAAAGTTTCACTTCTATCGTCTCTTCACAATACACCGGGTGTTTTTTTGTTCACTTAGTTATCCAAAGAATTGTAACGATTTTACTTATAGGTTTGTTATTTTGACGCGCTTTGTAACTTAAATTACCTGATTTTAACATATGTAGTGTTGTTACAATTGTCTTATTTTTGTAAGTGTAAATATAAGTATATGTCATCTATCAATCAAACAGAGAGAAGGGTTAAAATATGTTTTTTGAAGGAACAATGCTCAATTAAACCCATAAGCTTATTACTACATTTATCGCACGCGATGCAGACTTCATCCTTCTGCCATTATGGAGAGCTCGGCACCGAAAACTGGGTGCGTTAATTCCGTAGCTTCTGACATGATTTGTCTGCATTATTCAAAAGCTAGATCTGACTCGACGGTCCATATAATAGGAGTCTTGTTGTTTTGCTTCCTGTTGTGTTATTTATGGAGTTCTGCTTGATATTCGGATTGACAGGGTAGGTATCCACGGTAAAAGTTGATCATACCGAGAAAGCGACGTAATTCGACGATTGTCTTTGACTTCGAATAACTTGATATGATTTGTGTACGTTCCTGTGTGGGTTTCATCTTGTGTTCTGATAGTTCGTAGCCGAGAAAGTTTATCTTCGATTTGTTAAACTCGCATTTATCCACGTTTAATCTGACACCATATTGACTGAGCAGAACTTGTCTCAAGAGCTTCTGCATTTTTTCTTCGTATTCTGCATAAAGGAGAACGATGTCTGCGTCGCGAGCGAGAAATGTAGTCCTTTAAGTTTTTTTTATTGATGTAATTACATTTTTGGAAATAAAAACTTCTTTAGGCGCATTGAGAGGTATATTTGACAGGAGATAAATGTATAATTTCGTGCCATGACATGGTACGTAAGCATGACAATCATATTGCGCTTGTGCGGCTTGCAACAAGCTAGTGACGTGTAGTACAGGAGCCAGTGTACATGTAATATTGATATTTTGCGTAATACGTTTGAATGATTAATAGACTTTATAAAAATGTATATAATCACGGCTCCGAGAGTCAATAGATATGGAAACCACACTAATGTTAATAATTTCAATAAACAAATTCTGAAAGTTAAATATTGTTATTCACGCAATAATTAATATGAAAATAAAAATGTGTTCTACATTTCCTACATTGTTTTGAGTGTTCATTTCTAATTGATTCGCATTTTGTTTCAGTTAGACGTAGTGTTCTATTAATTCGAAGCGAAAGTGTGACGTAGCGATCTTTACAACATTTTAGGAAGGAAATTAGTCAAACGTGAATGACCAAAAAACAATGGAAGCCTTGACATTTCTGTAATGAGGGGTCAAGCCAATGACAATCAATTAAAACGGCTACATACATACGGAATTCCGTTTCGGGATACCGATTTGAAATATCGATTCGGGATTTCGTACACATTTCACACACATACGATTTTTTGCCGTTCGGAATAACAAGGCTCAGTTAAAAGATGATGACCGTTGAGTTCAGACATAGCGATGGTATATGACTTTCTACTTGTGATTGTATCGGTGTTGTATCTTGCTACGATGAAACAAATATATTGCCGTTACTGAGTACATCCACTCAACACTGAACGATTGCAAAGCAGTGTAACGTGGAAAACAACATTGTATAACACGATGCGAACTCAGTGCGGCAAGAGAGATTGGGCACAGACGCTTGCGCATGGCATCGCGTCGCCATGTCTCACACACGGCCTGTATCGCCATGCTAACAGTTAGGTTTACCCTCGCCTATAGTAATTTCATATCAAAAATATATACTCGAATAATCACAATGACAGTGGCAAATGTTCTGTGAATTTTATCGAAAATAAAAATCGGTTTAGTTATTAATTTAATAGTAAAGATGGGGTAGCCCTTAAAACTGGTTTAAGGATTTATGAAGTAGGTAAATTACTTTGAACTTCCGGCTTCTAATTAAGCATTTCTAAGTCTGATTGTGTCACATACATACGTATTTATAGGTTTCTATCGCACAAGTTAGTTAAATATTTAGATCTGTATTTTGTTTTCTATTCATCTTTACTAACATTATAAAGAGGTAAAGTTTGTAACGTTGTAGGGGGTAATCTCTGGATCTGCTAAACCGATTTTGGAAATTCTTTTATTAATGCATGGCTTAATATATCTATAATACAATTCTTAAACACGCTCAATCCAAGAAGTTTCGGTCCATACTGCTAAGGGTTTAATTTCCAAATGGTTAAGCACTCTTACCTATGACGAAACTGAGCAATTGTTAAAAGTTAAATCGTAACTGCATTAATATAGGAATATGCGACATAGAATATGTGTATAGAATGTGTATTTATATTGTAATGTAAAATTTATATGTATGTATATCTATAATAGTGTTTGTGTATAGACTTATTTGTGTAATCATATTAATAACAATTTTAGCTAGTAAATTTGAATATTTACATATACGGTCCGCTAAGGTGTTTCTTGTAAAACACGTTGTGTAATCGTTTTCTGGCTACCAAGATACAGGGCTCTGCCTAGTTTGGTATCCACTGTAAAAGTATTTGCAAAATGTACAATAATAAAAATCCTTTTATTTGTTAGTGTAATATATATAGGCTATATATTAATCGGAAAAATGAAAAGACTTTGTTGTGGTAGTCGGATTTGTAAAGTTAGTCGGATTTGTAAAGTTAGTCGGAGAAAAAACAGTCGAACGAAATCGTTTCTTAAGAACTCTGTCCTAACAATGGGAGATATATGATTGAGTTCTAGAGAGACAACGTCCACCGTGCTCGCTAGTTGTACACATAAACCTTTCTTTTGAATACTCTATCTATTGCTGAAGTGTGTTAATAGCCGTAGAATAATTTAAAAGATCTAAAGGATAACGGAAGCGACTTCATTTTATACTATGTAAAGAAGATATGTATTATGGTGGATAATAAATAATAAATAAAATAAAAGTTAGCCCTTAAAAATAAAACATAATTAATCTTACCTTGATTATTAATTTTGTTTGTACCGTTCTTTCAATTTCTCCTGTTGTTTTTAAAGTAATTCTTTAAGACTAAAGAAAGGTAATTCGTATCAAATCGCGACTGCCTCTGTCAACACACAAGTTTTAGCAAATATACCTAACTAACATTATATCCATTCTTATACTGTATAATAAACGGATGTAGGGGAAAGTGGGGGAATTAGGAACACTTAACTTCAAACGCTAAAAATTAATAGAAAAAAGTTATAAACTAAATCAAATTTTATTGCTACATGAACTTTAGTTATCTATGTACTTAGTAGTCATAAAATGTTATTTAAAATTTACGTTTTAATAAAAATATAAACGAAAACAAAAAAACATTGCCGTTCCTGTTTACCCGATACCCTATGGGATAATTGAGATCATCCCGTGAGGGAAAAGGGACTAGTATGAGGTAATTAAGAAAGACCTTTGATCGATCTTTCTTACGTAATTACAAGGCATCTGAAATAATTTGTAAAGTTTAAATATTTTTACACAATCAACCAGCAGTTCTATGGGTAATTAGGTAGGTAAGGGGTAATTGGGAATGTTCCAAATTATCCACCTGATGCCGTTCTCAATTAACCGAATCAGTCAATATACATAAAAATGGCCGCCACTCTCAAAAGCATTTTTCATTAACTTCAATCTTTGTTACATTTGAAAACAGATACTGCGTGTATGATATGAGCAAAAACATAATACCTTTGAACTCAAGAATGTGATACTTACATGCGTTATAACCGATGACAAAAATTATATCGAAAATACAAAAATAATTGTTCGACTTACAGTGACAAAACTAGTGCGTCCTTTCAATCCTACTTTTCCATACGGAATGAATGGCTCTCCATTCGGCCGTAGAATAGGTTCGCGACAGAGTAGTATGGGGAGATGTTCTATTTATCTAACTGTTCCCAATTACCCGTCGCTCTCAATTACCCCACTCTCCCCTATTATTAAAAAACAAAATTACAAGATAATTAGCAATAATAATAAAAAAAAATCCAATAATGATTGAAAAAAAGCCAATTAGATCGTTAAATTGTCTATGGCCTTTCAATAGTTGCAAAACCTAACCGCAATTAAAACAAAGTATAGACCTGCATTCACTCTTATGCAAAATATTTGTATAGAACTAACCTCTGCCCGCGAATTCATCCGGTTTTTATTCTCGAACTGACTACACTATTGACGTAGCAGGGTCTTAACAGCTTCACCAGACTACTGAGACTAGCGCTTAAGGCACTCAGCCGATTGTATTTGTCAACTAGCTCAAGGGTGCACCGCACACCTCTGCTTGAGCTGTTGCCTGATACGTGCAATTCGGGACCTATCTTTTTTTTTACGTGGGGAAATCCCTTATGGATACCCACCCTTCCGGGGGAGAGGGTGGGATATGACCGACTCGCACGGGCTAAAACCCCACGGTGTACGTCTTCCGCTATGGTTGGGGCGGCATGAGATCTCTATAGACTTTAACGTGCCGCCCCGGCGGTTGGCCCAGCAGCAGAAGTACCGCCGCCGGACCTCGTCTTGTAAGGAGACAGCCGGGTACACACCGGCCGCCTCCTCCGTCCGCCGGACCCGTGCAATAGGAAGATGGGGCCCCCCGACCCATCTTCCCTGTTTCGGTTAAGCTGGGAGGTGGCGGTCAAACTGCCGCCTCCTCCTGCCTGCCCTTTATTGGCGGAGACGGCCACTGTAAAGGTCTTGCTCACGGACCCTTTCCGCCGCCTCCTTCTGCGAGATGACCTCTTCGCAGAAGGAGACCATAATATTCCATACATCCTCGCTGCCAAGCATAGCTGTTACGACGCTCACCAGTCACGAGATCACCACCTACCGCCGCAGCCAGAGTGCGGCACCGCTCCTCCCACGCAGCAGAGTATGCTGCGCGGTGTCCGGTTCAATGCTGCACTGATGACACACAGCGGTCAGCTCCCTGCGTGCTATCCGGTGCAGGTACCAACCGAAGCACCCGTGCCCGGTCAGCACCTGCACTAGACGGAAATACAGGGAGCCCCATCCCCTCTGGTACCATTCTGGCAGTACCAGGCGGACGGCGTCGATTATGTATCGACCGTAACGCGCGTCCGCCAGGTTCCGCCTCCACCTTTCCACCATCTCCTCCCACTTCATTCTTCTCCTTTCCTCTATTTTTCTGGGAGTTAGAGGTTCCCCTAACCGTTTCTTAGCCGCCGTGTATTGATATACGGCGGTAAGAACCTCCGCCTCTAGCTCCCAGAGAAGGGAGCCGGCCAGTACCATGGCCGCCGCCGAGGACAACGTTATCCTCGTATCGCCCTCAAAGCCACGGTACGCTGGGCGATTGCAGCGCTCGGATATTGGTGGCGTTGAGGGCGTCGACCCACAACGGTGCCCCGTAGGCGGCCATGGATCCGACGACTCCCATATAGAGGCGGCGGCAGATGGCACCCGGCCCCCCCGTGTTGTGGAGGAGTCGTCCGAGTGCCGCTGCCACCTTGACTATACGCGGTCCGAGCCCCTTGGAATGGGGCTCGAATCGCCAGCGTCCGTCTAGGGAGAAGCTCAGATACTTCATCTGGGTCCCCACCCCGACACGGACGCCCTCGACGTAGATATGGGCCCCCGGAGGCGGTCCTCGCCGAGGCCCATGAAACAATAGGGCCTTGGTCTTATCGAGGGCCACCTCGAGGCCTAACCTTCTGATGCACCCGACCACGAGAGTGACAGCCTCCATGACCAGGCGCAACAGGCTATTTATTTCCCCTCCCCGGGCTACGACTAGGGTGACATCACGTAGCAAAAGAGGGAGCACGCCGCGGAGCACCCAGTCGTAGCCCATGTTCCATAGGAGTGGGCCTAAGGCTGACCCCTGTGGAACCCCGCAGGCCGTCTAGTGTCAGACCATCTGTCCCCTGTTGTCCACAAAGGCGACCTCTCTCTCGTCGAGATACACCTCCAACAGCCGCTGCAGATACGGGGGCACTCCGAAAAAGTGGAGCGCCTCCCGTATCACGCTATGCGGCAGGCTGTTGAAGGCGTTGGCGATGTCCAAGGACACCGCCAATAACCTTTCGCCCTCAGAGGTTGCCTCCGTGGAGAACCTCTTTAGGAGGGTCAGGGAGGGTCAGGGCGTCTAATGTGGAACGCCCCGACCGGAAGCCGAACTGCGCGTCCGACAGGTTCGGCCCCACTTCCTCTAGGTGCCGGACGACCCGGGAGGCAACGATCCTCTCGAGCGCCTTCCCGGTGTCGTCCAGCAACACGAGGGGCCGGTACGCGGACGCGCAGTCCGAAGGGCGGCCTGCCTTCGCCATTAGGCAAAGCCGACCAATTCGGAACCTATCTTTTTTTTTTTTTTTACGTGGGGAAATCCCTTATGGATACCCACCCTCCCTGGGGAGAGGGTGGGTTATGTCCGACTCGCACGGACTAAAACCCCACGGTGTACGTCTTCCGCTATTGTTGGGGCGGCACGAGATCTCTATAGACTTCATCGTGCCGCCCCAGCGGTATGGCCCAGCGGCAGAAGTGCCGCCGCCAGGCCTCGTCTTGTAAAGAGACAGCCGGGTACACACCGGCCGTCTCCTTCTCGTCTGCTGGACCTGTGCAATGGGGAGGTGGGGCCCCAGCCCCACCCGTCCCTAGGTCCGGCTACGATGGCGAGAAGAGGCGGCCAAACTGCCCTCCTGCCTGTCCTCCGTTGGCGGAGAGGGCCACTTAGCGGATCGTCCTCGCGGGCCCTCTCCGCCGCCTCCTTCTGCGAGACGACTTCCTCGCAGAAGGAGGCAACTGCGTTCCATACTTCCTCGCTACCGAGCATGGCCGCAACCACGCTCGGCAGCGAGAGGTCCGGTCCTACCGCCGCAGCCAGAATGCGGCGCTGCTCCCCCCACGCAGCACATTCAGACAACGTGTGCTGCGTGGTGTCCGGGTCAACGCCGCACCCGTGGCATACGGCGGTCGGCTCCCTTCGCGCTATCCGGTGCAGGTATCAACCGAAGCATCCGTGCCCAGTCAGCACCTGCACCAGACGGAACGTCAGGGAGCCCCATCTTCTTGTGCACCATTCCAGCAGGACCGGGCGGACGGCGTCGATTGTAAATCTCCCGTACTGCGCGTCCGCCAGGTCCTGCTTCCACCTCTCCAACATTACCCCTCTTTCCACTTTCCTTTTTTCCTCTATTTCCCTGAGAGCTGGAGGCTCCCCTGACCACTTTTTGGCCGCCGTATATTCGTAAACGGCGGCCAGCACTCGCGCCTCCAGCTCCCAGGGAAGGGAGCTAGCCAGCACCATGGCCGCCGCCGCGGACACCGTTCTGTATCCGCGAATCACCCTCAACGCCACGGTGCGCTGCGCATTTCGCAAGGCGCGGGTGTTGGTGGCGTTGAGGGCGTCTGCCCACAACGGTGCCCCGTAGGCGGCCATGGATAGGATGACCCCCATGTAGAGGCGGCGACAGGCGGCACCCGGCCCCCCCGTGTTGGGGAGGAGTCGTCCGACGGCCCCTGCCGCCCCGACTATCCGCGGTCCGAGCCCCTTAAAGTGGGGCTCGAACCGCCAGCGTCCTTCCAGGGTGAGGCCCAGATATTTCATGTGCGCCCCCATGACCTATCGCAGTTATTGGACGACAGGTGACACGATGTCTGTATCTGCCACCTTATTTGCTTATCATCGTTTTAATCCATTTAAAGTGATTCTTTGTTTATATTATAGGAGGCAAACGAACAGATGGGTCACCTGATGTTAAGTGATCACCACCGTCCATAGACACTTACACCAGGGAAGTCGCAAGTGCGTTGTCTGCCTGAGTTGGAGGAGAGGGAGGGGAAGGAAGGGAAGAGGAGTGGGGGAATGTGAGGAAAGGTGGGCCTCCGGCGCTCTCACTGACGGAACGAAACACAATGCAAGCAATGTTACTTCACATCAGTTTTCTATGAGAGGGTGGTACTACCCCAGACGAGTCGACTCATTCATGCTGAAGCCAGTAATCGCTTCAGCGTGGCTCTACCACCTAAAAGTTCTATTAGACGTTTTTAAATGAAATACATTCCGTTAATAAATCCTTGCATCGAACGATTGCATTTTATATAAATAGAGTTTACAATATACGAGATAATAGTGTTTGATTCAATAATAAGCCTCCTACACACGTCACCAAATTAATGGACTCCAAAAGTTCAAGGATCATCTAAAAAAGTAAGTTCTATTGGCGGAAATGCTATTCGTGGATCATTATGCAAATTATAATGATATGGCATCATAAAATACGAGTCTATTGTCTGCTTAGTATTTCTGCTTACAAAATCCCTGCGTACAAAATACAAAAATTCAACTAGGCACAGGCGCGGTGTGTTTGGCGGCATTTATCAAAGGGCACTAGGTCGTCAGCCCATGCCGCGTAACACTAGTATAACGATTGGACGACAAAACA
This sequence comes from Antheraea mylitta, assembly GCA_014332785.1. Classification (NCBI taxonomy): domain Eukaryota; kingdom Metazoa; phylum Arthropoda; class Insecta; order Lepidoptera; family Saturniidae; genus Antheraea; species Antheraea mylitta. The sequence goes on along the minus strand of JACEII010000063.1, from coordinate 455,187 downwards.
ATTTGAATCTAATGCAAATACTGATAAGGTTGTAAATGTTTTTGAGTATTTCTTCAAATGTGCAAAGTTCGTGTTTTACGTCGCCACGGTTTGCCAAGCCTTATAACAGCCAATATAACAGGTTATGTAGATAGATGTTGCACATCAAAAAAAGTCGAGGCAGTCATAAGGACTGTTGATAGAAGTGAAAACTCAAGACAATGGTATAACTGTTCTTTTTGAGTATATAAAACAATTGTATTCTTAATTAAATTTCATGATCTGTGAATTTAAATTAATAACTTTATTATGATTTTCACATCTATCGTCAGTCCGAATAATAATGAAGTTATACTTTGCTGTACAATCTGAATATAAAATATCCACTTAACATTTACACACACTGCTATATATTACGCGTCGATAGTCTGACGCAAGACGCGTAAGTGAAGTACGTTTCGTTACGCTTAATAGCATGTCATGATGCGAAATCATAAATCTATTACCTGTAAAAAATATACCACTCAATGCGCCTGAAGGACTTTTCACTTAAAAAAAATTACGTGTATTTTAAATGGGAAACCTTCTCACGCTCTGGGAGAGTTAGAGTGCTTAAGAGCTTTGGTATTTTTTTACATACATATTTCAATAAAATTTTGCCCCAGGATCGAGAAAAAAATCATCATCATTATACCCCTTATCCCACTTAAGTAGGGTCGGTACAACATGTTTTCTTTTTCATTCTCTCCTGTCAGATGTCATCTCGGTATTCACACCTTTTACGGACATATCATTTTTCACACAGTCTATCCACACCTTTTGGATCTCCATGTCGAAGGATCGATGTCCTTTACTTGGACATAGAAGAAAACTGGCTATAGAATACATAAGAACTACCGATATTGACAACTTCAGAATTGGCAGTATGGATTAATTCCTTCGCCTGTCTTTTTGAATAGCAACACAAAATAAACTCTGAAAATGATTAAAAAATTACTACGTATAATCAAAAATTGGAAACAAAACTAACGTAGAATAAACTTTTTGAATAGGAACACAAAATAAACCCTGAAAATATTTTTGATAAAATGTTATCACGTTACCATAGCAACGTATATAATATACTAACGCTAACACGCAACGGAAGCTCTAAAAATAGCCCGATTTTGAGACATTCTTCATTAGTGCTCCACTCCTATTGGTTTTAACGTGATGATATGTAGCCTATAGCCATCCTCGATAAATGAGCTATCTAAAACTGAAAGAATTTTTTAAATCGGACCGGTAATTCTTGAGACTAGCGCGTTCAACCATACTAATAAACGAACTCTTCATCTTTATATATTAGTATAGATCTACAACTTTTCAAAGGTTTCACTTCCACCGCATGTGAACTACATACATCGTTTTTCACGATTTCACGTGGTTCTTAACAACTGTACTGGGCTTGTGGCACAGTAAGAGTACGCAGCGTAAGGGTGCCAAAGCGTCCAAACTTTGGTTTGGACTATCGAATGCAGTTTCGACCATTCATCATGTGTGTATTGTATATGCAAAAAAAAATTGGCGAAAACAAAGCCCCAAGGAAAGATCTAGTAAAACATTAGAAAGCATTAAAGTGCGTTTAAAGCTTTCATTACGGCTTGTATAACAAATTAGTGTTATCCATAATTGAAGGGCGCATTATGGTAGCATACTTTTATGTAACACAATACGAGTATATTTTGCTAGTATGTTCTTATAGATTCGTTTCGATACACAATTTTAAGATAAATCTGTACGCTTTCGAAAGTTTTTGCCCGCTGTATCACTCGCTTTATTATAAACTGGCAACTACCCGCGACTTCGTCCGCGTGGAATAGTAACTTTGGGCTATCGCTAGCAAGCAACGGAACCTCTCGGAAAAAAAGTACCCGATTTTGAAATATTCTTTATTGGTGCTCCGCTCTTTTTGGCCTTAACGTGACGATATACAGCCTATAACCTCGATAAATGTGCTATCTAACGCGGAAATAATTTTTCAAATCGGTTCAGCAGTTCCTGAGATTTGCGCGTTCAAGCAAAGAAATAAACCATCCAACTTTATAATAGTATAGACTATAGATATGATTAACTTCATGACAATCCATTGAATAGTCAATACGTGGAAGTGAGACAAACAAACTGACATCGTGTTTATAATATTAGTAAGAATTTATTGAGAAAGATTATACACTATCTATACATATAATAAAAATGTTAATCTAACATGTCTATACTTTTCTATTTTTGTGAAAAAAATTGTTGCAGATGTGTAGGAATAAGTAATAAGATAAATGTCAATCATTTTTAGAAATGTCTGTCTGTTTGTATGAACACGCATCACTACTAAAGTACTTGGTTTATGATAAAACACCATATCACAAATTATAAAAAATATCTCCAGGAGTAACTGAGTCTTTGTTACATTAAAATCGGTCTACTATATTAAAAGTTATTGTAATATGAATGACGGTTCGAGTTAAGTATGAGAGAAGTGTAGTAATCTTTAACTAATTTGGTTCAACGCGCTGATCTCAGGAACTGCTGGTGCGAGTTGAAAAATTCCTTCAATGTTAGATAGCTCATTTATCAAGGAAAGCTATAGGCTTTATTTGTCTAAAGTGGTCTACGCTAGGTTCAGTGGAAGCGGAGCACTAATTAATATTGTTTTAAAATCGTTTTTTTTTCTTCTTTAGACAGCTTTCGCTGCGTGTTAGCGTTAGTCCAAAGAGACTATTCGACACAGACAAAGTCACGGGCGCAGCTAGTCAAATATATAATATGATTTAGTCAAGTCTTTCTGTTTATTTGTTGCACGCATCACTGTTAAAGTACAACGCGGAAGACAAAAATTCAATTCTAAATGTCTCTTAACTTTGGTGATCGGATGAGAACCGGTGATTCCAATACGAGAGTTTGCCCCCACAGCGTTTTGTCGCACAAAAGGTTGCGGATCAAAATTTCAAACCACCCATAATTTTAATATCAAAACATAAATCTTAATAATTATTACATGAGATAATCGCGAACAATCTAAATAAACCTAAAACCCGATTGCAGCGGTACACCGTTTCCAATTGTGAATCAAAACTATCAAGTGACTCACTCAAATATGCACCCTGTTGGTACGTGAAAAATCTTTTAAAATAAGCCTAGAACCTTTCGGGGCATCACTTACCGGTTCTGATTAAGATAAGAAATTTTACAAAAAAAAAAAACCGATAATATTAAATATATTTTTTTTTTGTATGTAATAGAATTTAGCCTACTTAGATTTCACACTTGTAATTCAACTGATTGATATTTACGCAAAGAGACGTCATGTCACCATAACGCGATATTGCACATACTCGTACACATTATACGCACCAACGGAGACGTCGAGTTGGATCCCAACGGTCTTTTTGTTGTTTTTCTTTTAAGAAACATAGGGGGATAAAATCTAGCATAAAGTTTTAGCTAACCTGTCTACTATATATAGCGCAAAGAAAATTTACCGAAATTCGTCAAGGATTTTATTAAGTACGAATTTTTGACTTTCGTCCGTTATCATGGAGTACCCTTTGAGTTTTATGGGACAAAAAGTATCCAAGATATAACTTCAGAATCTATATATATATATATATCTAATACCTTTTAACGAGCAATTCTTGTATATTTTTATATTTGTATATATTCAGGATCTCGGAAACGGCGTCATCTATTTCTGTAAAACTTAGTATGTAGGTAGTTTCTTGGACGATAAATCGATCTAGCTAGATTTTACTCATAGAAAAATAAAAAAATATAGCTAGAATATAAAGGTGAATTTCGCCGCCGCTGTCAAAATAAAAATAACTCAGATGGAAATCGATTGCTTCGGAAATCTATGTAACCCCAGTTCGAATCCGAGTTACAGCATTTTTTTTTTGTTAAAAAATGCTAATTTTGTGAGGCAAAGCTAACAGTTTATTTTAATTTAATTTTTTTTGTCTCGAACTGACTACGCTATTGACCTAGCAAGGTCTTAACAGCTTCACCGGACTACTAAGGCAAGCGCTTAAGGCACTCAGCCGATTTTATATTGGCAACCAGCTCAAGGGTGCATGGCACACCTCGGCTTGGCTGTTGCCCGTTGCATGCAAAATCGCGACCTAACTTAGCAAACCTAGATACCAATTCATATATGTTTGAGTTATTGAAACGTATATGTGTACCAAGCATATCCGCCTCAACAACTCCTCCATGTATTTTTGTCGGAAAAATTGAGAGTTTTTCAGTTCGATAAGGGAAAAAAAATTAACAAAAATAACCCTTCCACCAAGATGTGTAGCGTGTAGGCGTGCACGTGTGTGGAGGTGATCGTGTAGTGTTCTATCGCGCATTAATTTAAAAATGTTTTTTAAAGAACCGAGCCTAGCTACTACTAGCCCAGGTACTACTAGCTATCAAGGTATCAAGTTTCGTCAAAATTGGTTCAGTACTTTCAGAGTGATGCGTGTTCACAAGGACTGACTGACAGACAAAAATTGTAAAAAGATTATTTTTGGCTTCTATATCGATAACAAAGTCTACTCCGATTATAATTTTCAACAAGTATTTAATGTACAGATTTGGCCTTGTTACAGTTTTATTATAAGTAGTATATGGATACATAAAACTCGACTTATTCTAACAAAGTTGTTTGCTGGAGTAAGTATGAACTCGGTTATAAAAATATATTAATTTAAATGAACATTCTAACTAATAATTATATTTATGAAATCTGATAATGGAGTTTTTATGATGTCATGTACTGACTTTTATATCTCATCTCAATCTTGTGTTATTTGATTCTATGTTTTGTAATATTACTGGCATTTTATTTAATATAGTTCGGTTATTATGCATAATTTCCCATAATACCACGGAGTATGAATTCTGACTTACTTCAACAACTCCTTGGAAAGTTCTAAGAAGACGGCCTTTAACTTGTTAGTTCATTCAAATGATCGCAAGAAACTAATAGTCCGGTGAAGCTGTTAAGACCTTGCTAGGTTAATAGAGTAGTCAGATCGAGAAAAAAAATTGCAAAAAACTAATAATATAATTACTTACTCGAAAATAGGAATAAAAAAATAATAATCTAGGAGATTAGTTGCCAAAAAAAAAACAATCAGATAATTTAATTACATATGAAGTCCCTTGCAATTACTAGTATCGCTATGTAACTAAGGGGTATATGCATTTGAAAACAGTAATCTAAGGTCCGTATGAAAGGCTCTATTTGACCCATTATTTTTAGAATAGGAAACCCACTTCAGGATGTTGTAACATATAATATAAATTATGATAAATCGACACTAAAATCCATATATAAATATTTGGACACTACCGTTGGTTATAAAAGCCCTGTGGTCACAAAAAACTAGCAATAAATTGTAATTAATTTCCTAAAATTAATTATATATTTACAATTTAAGTTTATTAAATGTTATTCATAATTAATTCATCGTCACGGCGCATAAATAGTGGGGTAGGTAGGAAACAAACGAAGTACCGTCTTATATTTAAAAAATACATGGAATTTACCTTCATTGTTAAAAAAAATAACACAAAATAAACAACCAAAATTAATTCATGGAAAAGGGTGTAACGACAAAAAAACACTCACATGGACTCCCTTTTGTTGTAAATTCTAATAATATTAAGCAAAGGAAACGCACTATTGTCGATGAATTATATAAAATGATTGTTAACTTGTTCGTATGTCACACTAACATCCGTTGAAAGCGACGGGTAAACTAAGATTGGCGCGTAATTCATGTATTGTCTTTGGTGTTACAACTAAACTGGGGTTGCCAGAGGTGTTAGAATCCTAGAAACTTCCCGTTTATTAAATCCTTCACAACGGATATAATAAAACGATAAATATCACAATATATTCGTTATATTATGTCATATAAAAGTTATGTACTCGTGAGTCCTTAATATATGAATTTTATATTAAAGTTTTTTTCTTACAAAAGTTTTAAGTATTATCTAAATCATGGATTCAAATTTGATGTGTTACAATACTAAAAAAAAATTATTAGCTGATACCTACGACTTCGTATTAACTTCATGTATTAAGTATGTATGTAAGTATGTATGTAACGTATTAAGTCCATTTACTTAACTACTTTTCTCTCGTACTTAAGTCGCGTCGTCATTAAAATTACAATAACTTTCGATAGGATGAACCGATTTTAATGAAACCAAGAATAAAGGTGACTCGTTTTTTTATTTTTTTATTGTTGCACGGCAAAATGACTGCGCTATGCCTGATGGTAAGCACAGCGCAATCCAAAAATAATAGCGACCACCGATTGACACATTATCCTTCGCCGGTCGCCACTATCATGCCGGCCTGCAAAAAGCTGGATATGCACAGGCTGATCCCGAAACGCGACCCGCAGAAGCGAATCACTATTACGGGCTTTTTCGCCATATACATGGTGGTTGCGACCCAGTCGGGCTGTAAAACCCTACCACCCCGCTTTCGCCATTGCCTCGTTCGTTATTCAGCAGGGTGCACCACGTGCAGGTGAGGTTGGGTTGGGTGTCTCAAGTCTTATGATGTTATTTGACACCCCTTACACCCCATATGCTATATATATGATATGCTTTATGATTTTATTGGTGAAGTTTTGTCATGAACGCAGTACTTTAGCAATGATGCGCATTGAAACAGATAGACAGATATTTCTAAAAATGATTGAAATGTATTTTATTATTTATTCCTAAGACAATTGCAACAATTCTATCCGTAAAAATCGATAAAGTACATCTAAATTTACATTCTTAGTATATGTATACATAAAGAAATTGGGGTGATGTTTTTTAATCGATTTCAAAAAAGGAGGACGTTATTATGTCAGGTTTTATATATGATATTCTATAGCTTCGTCAATTATGGATCGATTTTAATGATAATTTTTGTAAGTGAAAACTCCTTTAGGCGCGATGAGCGTTATTTTTTTTTGGCATGAGATAAATTTATAATTTCGCGCCATGACATGCTAGTAAGTGTGACCGATCGTAATGCGCTGGCGAGGCTGGCGTTAGACTAACGACGCGTACATAAGAGTATGTGTACATGTAATATTGAGATTGTGCATTGCATTATATGCTTGATGAACTAATAGGGTGTATAAAAAAAGTATATAATTATTATTCGGAGTGCCGATAGATGTGGAAGAGAGAATAATGAAATTTCAATAATTCAAACTAAAATTAATTTGAAAGTTTAAAAAAGAACACAGTGTAAATTCCATTATTTTGAGTTTTCACTTCTATCGGTTATCCTTATAACCGCCTCGTTTTTTTTTTATTTGCATTATTTATACTCAGGGGTGGTTTTCATTAAATGTGGAAAAATATTTTTCTCTTAAAAAGGAGGAGGGATATCGCTTATATAACCAACTTCTTGGCAATATTTATTCATCCATTTTAAGCCAACTTTAACGATTTTAATTTCATCACAATTGCTGATACTTCAGAGTGGTCACATTCCAATTAAAAAAAAAATGAATGCGTGTAACCGTCACACGCGATTGAAGCAAATTTAAAAAAACAATAAAAACATATTAGATTGAATAGTAATAAAATCATACAATAGAAATAATTATGTATAATTATATGGGCGCGCGACCGTGCTGCCGTCTGATTTTAATGTAAGTAACAATTTAAATCAAAGCTTAATTATCTGTAGCTATCTATCAGCTAATTCATAACTCAAATAACACAGTATATATTATCAGCAACTCTTTGTTATAAAGTAAAATAAATATAAAAAAGTACGAACAGATTACTATGATAAGTAAAAAATTAAATTAATTATGATTTAATCAAAATCAAAATACTCTTTATTCAATTTAGGCCCTGAAAAGGCACTTACGAACGTTAAAACTACCACCGGTTTGGAATAAAACGCAGTTATCGAGAAGAACCGGCAAGAAACTCGATCTAGTTTATCTTTTCATAATATTTTTTTTTAATAATTTCAACATAGTAAACATATAAGGTTACATACGTTTGCGGTGGATGCACAGAGAGAGGCCTCACTTCCAGACGTCGCCATCGTTCACATGTTGATCTACCCTGTAATATCCTTTATGAATTAAGACTCGCTTGATATAGCACTTGAACTTATTATCTGGTAAGTCGGTAGTGTGTTTTGGGACTTTGTTATAAAATCTAACACCATTACCTAAAAAACTACGACTGGTCTTAGCCTAAAATATGGAGTGACCAGTTTATTATTTCTAGTATCTACATTATATCGGTCTTTTACTAAATCCAAATATCTAATTTTTTGCGGGCGTATATCAAATTCTCAAGAATATATTGGGAGGGCAAGGTTAAAATACCGAATTCCTGAAACTTAGTCTTTAATGGTTCGCGAGGCCCCAAATTATAGACTGTTCGAACTGCCCGTTTTTGTTGTAGGAATGTGGTATCCACCTCAGCTGCTGTCTCCCACAACAAAATACCATAAAACATTAAGCTGTGGAAGTAAGCGAAGTAGACCAACTTGGCAGTGGCAATGACTGTTAGCTGGCGAATCTTTCGAACTGCGAACGTAGCAGAACTTAATCTTCCTGGCATTTTTTTTTATACGAGGACCCCATTGTAATTTAGAATCAAGTGTGATACCCAGGAACACGGTGTTATCAACTAAGCCAACTCGATTCCCTTGGATCTCGATTTTACTATCCGTAGGTGGAACATTAGGCAGAGTAAAGCATTTAGCAATAAATTATTTAATAAATGTTATTTAGGATACTGCTTACATACCTAAATTCAGAATCTATTGTTTTTACTTTAAATATAAGTGACGTGTCATCCGCAAAAAGAACCACATCTGCACAGTTATCAAGCACTAACGGCAGATCATTTATATAAAATAGAAACAAAAATGGCCCTGAAATAGAACCCTGTGGAACGCCAATTCGAGTCGATCCCGCAGACGTTGCCCCATCTAATATGCCCAATAGAAGTTCTAATGATTGATTACTTAATATCTAACCGTATAGTACAGAAATGTGAGGCCATATTGCCGTAACGGACTTCCGTTGCATTGTCAGTTATCTCTAGTCGCGCCTAAAGAAGTATTACTTGAAAAAAATTTGAGAGCTTCGGCTGCGTAGCAGCGTTAGTCAGAAGTAACTATTCCACGTAGACGAAGTCGATGCTAGAAGCTAGTAATATTTAAGTGGGATTCCATGTTCACATAGCTTAGAAATATATTTAAGTTGTTTAGACACATTGCACGTAAACGAAGCAAGATAATTAAACTTTACTGCTATATGAACATCACTATTCCGTTAAGTTCAACAGACACATATCGCGTCTTTGAAAGACTTTTAAGGCAGTTTTGCCTTCATATAGACAATCACTTAAAGAATAGAGAAAAGTGTGTTAACTGGATCAAGGGCGAATATAGATATAGTTTTTTTTTTTTTCGAAATAAAAACGCTGTTGACCTGGAAAGGCCTTTACAGCTTCACCGAACTACTGAGGCGAGCGCTGACGGCACTCAGCCGATTTGGGATGTTTGGGCGACTAACTCAAGGGTGCCCGGCACACCTAAGCTTGGGCTGTCACCTGATCTGTGCAAAAATCGCGACCTATCTGAACTAACCTAAGCTAAGCTATCTAGATATACGTATATGAGTTATTGAATTATGCATGTGTACTTCATGTGTACCTCATATGCGTGCCTCAACAACTCCTATATGTATTTCGTGTCGGAAAAAATCTCTAAACTATATAGGATAGGATAGGGAAAAAGAAAGCTAGAGCTCTTTGTCGTTTATTTCTCTGAAAAATAACAAACAGCGTGTAAGCGTGTAGGCGTGTGGGTAATGTGTGTGATGTTGTAGCAGTGATATAAGGTTTTGTATCACTGTACCGCGTGAGCAGCATACTCAAGCGCTCCACGCCGAGGGAACGGACATAGGCTTGAGCCGCTGCCGAGGGAGGGCCTAATCTGATTATAGATATAGTAATGCGGGATACCTTATGTAATATTAAGAATATTTAGCTTAATTAACATAAACTGTTACATAGTCGCCAAACAGCTGTCGGTATATTCCGGCGGCTGTAGTTGAGAGCCTTTTTTTTTCTCGAACTGACTCGCTACTGACCTAGCAAGGTCTTAACAGCTTCGCCGGACTAATGCAGTTTTTTTTTTCTTTTTTTTTTTCGAAATGTCTACGCTATTGACCCAGCAAGGTCTTAACAGCTTCACCGGACTTCTAAGGCGAGCGCTTAAGGCACTCAGCCGATTCTATTTTGGCAACCAGCTCAAGGGTGCACGGCACACCTCGGCTTGGCTGTTGCCTGTTGCATGCAAAATCGCGATCTATCTTAGCTAACCTAGCTAACTATTCATATATGTTTGAGTTGTTGAAACGTATATGAGTACCAAGCATATCCGCCTCAACAACTCCTCCATATATTTTTTGTCGGAAAAATTGAGAGTTTTTCAGTTCGATAAGGGAAAAAAATGTAACAAAAATAACCCTTCCACCAAGAAGTGTAGCGTGTAGGCGTGCACGTGTGTGGGGGTGATCGTGTAGTGTAGTAGTTGTAGCAGTGATGTATATTTGTGTGTCACCGTATCGCGCAAGCAACGCACTCAAGGGCTCCCTACCGAGGGATCGAACCTAGGCTTGAGAAACTAATGTAGTCTCCCCTATGCTTAGTGTGTTTACCAACTTATATTACTTAAATTATTTTGATGTATCACATAAGTTTTAGCCAGTGCTTTTAATATAGCCACCCGAAAACGCCTTGTTATGACTTCATTAGAATATAACGATGTTGTATCTTCTTTATATTTTAATATACATATAAACCTTCCATAAGAATATAAATGATAGTGAAAATCGTATCAGAATGTATTGCCTAGTTTGGAAAAGATAAGTCAATACACAGACACACAAATATACATCACTGCTACAACACTACACGATCAGCCCCACACACGTGCACGCCTACACGCTTACACATGAAAGTGGAAGGGTTTACTTTTTTTCCCTTATCAAACTGAAAAACTCTCAATTTTCCGATAATAAATATATGCAGGAGTTGTTGAGGCGTGTATGCTTGGTACACATATACGTTTCAACAACTCATACATATATGAATAGTTAGCTAGGTTAGGTTAGCTAAGATAGGTCGCGATTTTGTATGCAACAGGCAACAGCCAAGCCGAGGTATGCCGTGCACCCTTGAGCCGGTTGCCAAAATAAAATCGGCTAAGTGCCTTAAGCGCTCGCCCTTAGTGGTCCGGTGAAGCTATTAAGACCTTGCTGGGTCAATAGCGTAGTCATTTCGAAAATAAAAAAAAAAACCTACTCATACCATATACTCTCAGATATAAAACTAAACTCTACACACACACACACACATGCACACACACACACACACACATGCACACACACACACACACACTCACCCACACACCTATCTATACTCGTACCTAAATTTTTACTAAAGCAATTTTGTTCACTTTTTAATAATAAAAACTGTTATAATTTTGTGTACTTCGTAATTGGCGTATTGAATACATTGTATAATTTTTTTTCTTTATATAATACTAGTCTCTGCCCGCGACTTCGTTCGCGTGGAATAGATACACCAACACTAACACGCAGCAAGAGCTCTCAAAAGGAAAAAACATCCCGATTTTGAAACGTTTTCATCCGTGCTCCGCTCCTATTGGTCTTAGCGTGACGATATATAGCCTATAACCATTTTCGACGAATTAACTATATAACACTAAAAGAATTATTCAAATCGGACCTGTAGTTTCTGAGATAACCTCCTACATTGTCACAACGTCACAAACATTACCTCTTTATAATATTAGTATCGATAGGAGGCAAACTAACATGCGGGTCACCTGTTGTTAAGCGATCACCGCAGTCCATAGATCCAAGCAACCCCAGAGGAGTCGCAAGTGCGTTGCCACCCTGTGTTTGGGGAAGTGAAGGGAAAGGGAGAGGGGTTAGAGGAGAGGGAAAGGGTGAGGGGTGGGGAGGGGAGTTGGGTTTCCAGTGCTCTCAAATTAACTAAAATTTACATTTACGGATATAACTGTAGATTTATGAACATAGAATCGGGAGTTCATTGTATTCTATGTAAGAACTGAACTGTAAAAATGCCATATATTTAATTGTTTGAAAGACGTATTTTGCAAGTATTTCTTCGCTCTGTTCAAAAAACCTAACGCAAACGTAGAGAGACTACGTTGGATTCAACTTTCCAATTTCGCGGCGGTGAGATATTTCACCTTTGATGACGTACAGCGAGACGAAATTCTACCGGTCTCTTAATTACGTGTTTCGCAATTTCAAAGCGATAGCTACCAGAAACGATTTAACGTGGTTTTAAAATGGTAAACTTAGATCATTAGTGGTCTTGCAATGGTCGATATATTTATATTTATGTGTTTTTTTATATCATAGGAGGCAAACGAACGGGTGGGTCACCTGATGTTAACTGATCACTTTTTTTTTTTATTGTAGCACGGCAAAGTGACTGCACTATGCCTGATGGTAAGCATAGTACAATCCGAAAATAATAGCGACCACCGATTGACACACTGTCCATCGCCGGTCGCCACTGTCATGCCGGCCTATAAAAAGCTGGATATGCACAGGCTGATCCCGAAACGCGACCCGTAGAAGCGAATCACTATTACGGTCTTTTTCGCCATATACATGGTGGTTGCGACCCAGTCGGGCTGTAAAACCCTACCACCCCGCTTTCGCCATTGCCTCGTTCGTTATTCAGCAGGGTGCACCACGAGCAGGTGAGGTGGCTTGGGTGTCTCAAGTCTTATGATATTATTCGACACCCCTTACACTCCAAACACCTGTTGCCCATAAACATTAGAAACACCAGGGGAATTGTAAGTGCGTTGCCAGCCAATATTTGGAGGAAAGAAGGAAATTCTGAGGGGTGAGGAAAGGGGAGGTGGGCCTCCGGCGCTCTCACTGACCGAACGAAACGCAACAATGCAAGTACTATTACTTCACGTCGGTTTTCTGTGAGAGGGTGGTACTACCCCGGACGATATTGATATTGATGTTTTCTGGGACAAGACGTATGACGAATGGAAACTTATAAATATAGGCCTGTATTTCCGTTGTATAAAAAAATTACTGTTTTTTTTTTTGGCAAAATGTAAATGTATAATTTGGCATCATGATACGCCGGTAAGAGTGGCTGACCGTATTTCATTGCGCGGCTTGCGTCAGCCTAGTGACGCGTAGTATAGCGGTCCGTACAGGCCATCATATGATTTTGCCGGGGAGTAGACGCATTGCCAGTGGCAGCTCCTACTCCCCGGCCTATAGGTGAGTGAAGGCATCATGGGGTTTTAGTCCGTGCAAGTCTTTTTTTTTTATATCAAAGGAGGCAAACGAACTGGTGGGTCACGTGATGTTAAGTGATCACCACCGTCCATAGACACTAGCGACATCAGGGACGTCTCAAGTGCGTTGCCAGCCTGTATATGGGAGAAGGGGGAGGGGAAGGAAAGGGAAAGAAGGAAAGAGGAAGGGACGTGGGCCTCCAGCTCTCTCACTGACCGAACGAAACACAACAATGCAAGCACTGTTATTTCACGTCGGTTATCTGTAAGAGGGGTGGTATTACCCCGGAGAAGCCGACCCATTCATGCTGAAACCAAAAATAACTTCAGCGGGGCTCTACCACCTAAGTCGGACATAACCCACTCTCTGTAGCTCGGCTGGGGTGGGTATCCACATAGGGATTTCCCCACGTAAAAAAAAAGGCCATCATATGATCGATAAATCAATAAAATGTATATTATTGCACCGATTGCGAATAGATGTGAAAACCAGTCTAATGTTAGTAATTTAAATTTACAAATTATGAAATCTAAATAATTTGGTCTATAATTGAATTAATAATTAAAAGAAGAACACGGTTAGTTATTTCATTGTGTTGAGTTTTCACTTCCGTCAGTAGTCCTTATGATTGCTTTGACATTTTTTACACCACGAAATCTCAATAGCTAAAAAGAAAGAAAATCGGTTCACAAAAATAGGAAAAACATTCAGCCGTCACGAGAAGACTGGCAGATGTGAAACATCGAAATTATTTTGTATAAATTATATGCGTAAAAGAACGGATTACAACAGGAATCTGATATGGCATAATGAAAAGATAGAGCATCACAAATTTGTTATATAAAATAATTACTAGGTATATATATAAAGTAATTTTAATGACGACGGGGCGTAAGTACGAGAGAGAAGCAAATAAGTAAACAGACTTAACACATTTTAGAGATTTTATTGGTCACTGTTTTTTTAAGTTAGATTTCACGCGGATGAAGTCGCAGGCACTGCTAGTATGTATACTAAATTTCATGACGATCCGTTAAAGATGAGGTCGATTCGTGTCGCCGCGCGAGTCAAACGTGCGCTCCGTGCATCAAAAGTGACCGTTATTTTTCCGAAGTTTTGTCGCGAGTTTCTTTCGATCGATCTTCCGCTGCGTGATCCGTGCTTCGTACACCGTTCGCGTACGCGTAATCACTTTTGAGTTCGCCACGTTTCTGTCCGGCTTCAATGTAGAATAGTGACGTCAATAGTAGGCGCTCCATTTTAGAGCGTATCGAACTGCACTTTTCAGTGCAAACCCGGACTACCGAAGAAGTCCAGTCGTCTGGCCAACCTGCGGAAGCTTCACGGTACTCAACGAAGTGGGTTGGAGCGCCCTGCCCGCTCGCCGTAGGCCCCGCGGCCTACTGCAAAGGTAGACGGGCTTGGGTAGCTAGGACTTGGCGAGGTCGCCTAGTCCAGTCCAGGTGTCGTAATCCCACCCTCCCTTTCCCCTTTTTCCATCCCTGGGTGTCTGTTTAGGCGTAGCCCGGTTTACCAGCCTGCGTCCTCGGCCTCGAGCTTATTAGGGCCTCCCCCTAGGTAAGTTAGGACCCCCTGTGAGGCATTGCACTTCGCCCACAGTTTCTCTTGGCCCGGACTCGGGATAGTCCGATAGTTTACCGTTGGCGTGCCCCCCTGCCCTTAAGGCAGGTAGGTCGTTTCGCGACCCCTCCCTCAGAGTCCACCGCGATGGACTTGTCTAATTTTGACAGGTTTTGTCGCAATCTCCTCGCGCGCGGTATAGACGAGGAGGTAATAAATGCCGAGCTAGAAAAGGCGTCGCGGCCCTCCGAAGGCATTCAATATACGTTGATACCTACCGCGAACTCCTTCGCAATCCTCTCACCGCAATCTCCTTTAGACGCGCGTGATAAGAGCCTACTTGAGGCCCCGATTTCTAGCTCCAGCTCGGAGACCGGCTCCAAGATGAAGCTAGAAGTGACGGCGTCCACCGAGCCGACCGTGACCGTGACCACGACCGCGATTCTCGCGCCTTCTGCGTAGATAGACAAGGACAGATATACGACCGTCTCGTATAACAGGCGTTATCCGGCTAGCCCAACGAATTTGGGTTCCGTAGACCCGGTTAAAGTCGCCAACATAGGTAGCGCTCGCGTGCCGGCCGCGGCTATACCATCTAGTAAACCGCGAACGAAAGGACCTAGCTCCGCTTCGCTCACTTTCAGGACAAGTCCCAATGGACTTTAATTTCAAACCGTCTTAAGACCCTTAAGGTCAATTATACGAATGCCCTTAGCACTCCGGCGGGCATTCGAGTTAAATGTCCCACGTCGGACGATCATCGCTCTCTAATTCGATTCCTCACGGAATCGAAATTAGCCTATTTTATCTATGCTCTCGAGGAGGAGCGCCTCCTCCGTGTCGTGCTTCGCCGTGTCCCGGTCGATATCTCGGTCGAGGACGTCACCCTCTCCCTTAAGGAGAAGAACTTCTCTGTGCGTGAGGTACATCGTATGTAACACCCACGCACCCGCGCTCCCTACAACATGGTGCTGCGAGGCGGGCGCCTGTAGCCGCCGCCCACCCTCCGCCTCCACTTCTCATTTCCGTGGAGGCCTTCCCGGGCCTGCCGGGCGCCTCCCTTCTAAGCCTCAGGCTGCGCCGCCACAGGCGGCTTATGCTTCATCATCCTCTCTCTCCGGTAAGTTCGACTGGATGAAGCATTTACTCCGCGAGCACGATATGAAGGAGGTCCTCGCCTTCCACGCCATAGTAGAGGTCAAGGAGGAGCTAGGTCTTCTCATCGCTCTAGCGCGCTTTCCGGCTATCGGAGCCACCATTCAGCGCCTCGCCCGGTCACCCTCTTTTAAATAAATAATTAAAATTCGCGGGTTCTAATAAAATAAAACTACGCGGTCTATGTCTCTCGTTTTTCAACGCAAGATCCCTTCGGAGACAGCGCGATCTAGTAGCTGACTTTTTGCGCGATAGAAAGATTGACGTTTTCCTCATCCAGGAAACGATGTTAAAACCGAGTATGCGTAATCCGAGAATCGCGAATTACTGTATAGTCAGAAACGACCGTGTCACCCGCGGGGGTGGCACCTTAATTTATTTTAGGCGTTCGCTGTACTGCATGCCGTTAGATCCGCCCGCGCTTACTCATATGGAAGTGTACTGACACTTGCCATGTAGGTATGACGGGTCACTCTGATATTATTCTTGTCTCCGCGTACCTATCACCAAATAAAGAGTTACTTAAATTCGATCTGCAGGCGCTATTTAACTTAGGTGACTCAGTCATTATAGCGGGGGACCTCATAGCGGGAACGTCATCTGGAACAGTTCGTGTACCTCTCATAACGGGAGAATACTCGACGAACTAGGTAGGGTTCTCGCTTTTGACGTCATAGCCCCTCCGGAACCCACACACTACCAAGATCACTGCCAACCGTCAGTTTTAGATGTAGCTCTGTTAAAACATGTCGCGCTTCCTGTACGACTAATATCAGTCGTACACAAACTCGAATCGGATCATCGCCCGGTTGTGTTACAGTTGGGACAGAACTCTGATTTTAGCCCATCGCCGATCAGAGGGGCCGATTACACGAAACTTAGTGAATATTTTAAAAATAGTCCGTCATCTAGCAGTTTAGACAGGATTCCGGACGTGTTGGTGTCTAAAGCCGATGCGGATTCGGCCATCGATTCCCTGGTTGATTATGTCCAGACCGCCGTCAGGGAGACCTCGAAAGAGGTACAAGCGGCGAACGAACGCCGTTTTATACTCCCTGACGACGTGAGAGCATTGATCACGGAAAAGAACGCCGCAACTCGAGCTCACGACGCTTACCCATCTGCAGAGAACCGCGAACGCTTACGTTACTTACGGAAAGTAGTCAAGTCTCATATTTCTGAAATCCGGGGTGACAGGTGGGACAGGTTTCTAGAGGATAACCAGCCGTCTCACCTGTCATTTTGGACCCTCACGCGAAAGTTTAAGTCCGATACGGTCATTCCAATACCCCCTCTTGGTAGAGGCCCCGGGTTGCCTCCCGCGTTCGATAACACTGACAAAGCAGAATGTCTCGCCGCGAGTTTAGAGAAACAGTGTTTTTACAGAAACAAACACTGAGAACACTGACCCTTCCAATATCGAATAGAATCCAATAGAATCAGCCGTAGAGCATGCACTCGCATCTCCTACGGTGGATAATTCAACCTTGATCACATTTGATGAAGTTTCGGCCGCCATCGAGCGTCTCAAGCCTAGGAAGTCCCCAGGCCCCAATGGGATCAGGAACGAAGTTCTGAAGTTCCTTCCTGACCGCATCATAGCTCTATTGGTCTGGATCTTCAATGCGGCCATGTTCCAGGGTAATTTTCCAGCCGTTTGGAAGAAGGCCGTAGTGATAGGAATTCACAAGCCCGGCAAGAAAGCTACGCTTCCCGATAGCTATCGCCCCATCAGTTTGCTGGATACTCTAGGTAAACTTTACGAGTGGCTCCTTCTGAACCGTCTCCAGGTTACGATTACCGACCGTAGTTTAATACCGCCTGAGCAGTTTGGATTTCGCGCCAAACATTCTTGTACAGATCAAGTACTCCGCCTCATAGAGTACATTTTTTCTAATTTCAATAAAGATCCGCATCCGAATCCGGATCCGCCCGTTAAAAACACTAATTCGAAACGTACCATAGCAGGCTTTTCGATGTCACCAAGGCCTTCGAAAAGGTCTGGCACAAAGGGCTGATATACCAGCTGAGTCAAGCCGGTATACCCGATAGGTTAGTTCACATCATCCGTGATTACCTCGCCGACAGAACCTTCCGTTTTAGAGTAGACGGCGAACTCTCATCGCCCCGCCCGATACGCTCAGGTGTGCCACAAGGCTCAATACTCGCGCCCACCCTCTTCAACCTGTTCATCAGCGACCTACCTAAGCTCCCGGGAGTCGAGGTAGGTTGTTATGCTGATGATACAGTCATCTACACCTCTGGCTGGTGGCCGAGTGTTCTCAGAGATCGCATCGAAGGTGATTGGTTTCTTCGATGGCGTATAGGTATTAACCCCGATAAGAGTGCCGCGATACTCTTCGATCCTAGATATCGCGATAACAAGTTAAAGCCCATAAGGCTATACAAAACCGAGATACCTTGGACCACCGAGGTCAAGTATCTCGGCATTACATTAGATAACCGCATAACATTCGAGTCCCACATTAAGAGAGTGCGAGACAAAGCCGCTATGGTCTTGGGTCGCTTTCATTATTTACTTTGTCAGAAGAGCAAACTGTCCCTCAGACATAAATAAGCTCACAATATATAAAGTTTGTATTCGTCCGGTTATGACGTATAGTTGTCCGGTTTTCGCCCACGCGAAGAATCTAGATACGCTTCAGATTTTGCAGACCCGGGCTCTGCGTAAAATCACCGGTGCTCCTTGGTTCGTTCGGAAGGCGGATCTCCACAGGGACCTGGAGATGCCGTCCAACTGGACGTATATTCATCCCGCGATTCATACCAGTCCGTTAGTGGTATCCGCCGCAAATTACGAACCCGTGCCCAAGGCTGGGCGATATAGAAGACGTCCGCGACATATTTTTACCGATCCTCCCGACGATATCACGTCAGCGGACGATCAGTACCAGCCTGTCCCTCGTAACAGAGTGTGCTTACGCCCACGCCCGCGTAACCACA
>JACEII010000063.1:390142-421099 GCA_014332785.1 Antheraea mylitta | reverse complement strand
TTTCGACACATTATTTATTGATGCACCGCTCCTATTGGTCTTAGCGTGATGGTATATTATCTATAACTATCCTCGATAAATGAGCTACATAATACTGAAATATTTTTTTAAATCAGACCAGTAGTTCCTGAGATTACCCCCTACAACGTCACAAACTCACAAACTTTACCTCTTTATAATATTAGTATAGACTAACTATGCCCTTGACTTCATCCGCGTGAAAGCTTCTGTATAAAACAGTGTTTAATGAAGTCATTTGAATGTATTAAGTTTATCTACTTTTCTCTCGTACTTACGCCGCGTCGTCATTAAAATTACGATAATTTTTGATAGAGTGAGCCGATTTTAATAAAACCAAGACTAAATTATTCTCGAAGATATGTTTTATGATCTTCTAGTTTTATTGAGATCCCAGTACTTTACCAGTGATGCGTATTTATATAAACAGACAGGCAGACAACAGGCATTTCTAAAAATGATTGAAATGTATTCTATTACTTATTCCTAGACACCTAAAACAATTTTTTCACGAAAATCTAAAAGTACAGACACTTTAGGCTTACATTCTTATTATATAGATATCATATTATATACATCTTGTGTTATTTGGCTCTAAATTTTGTAATATTATTGGTATTTTACGTAGTGTAGTTCGGTTATTATGCACAAGTGAACTGAATGGGACATACCACGGAGCATGGATACCGACTTGCCACAAAAACTGTTAGAACATTGAAGTGGCCACAAGAAACTTGTAATATCATTATATACTCAACAATGGCAGTCTTATTGTATGGGGTAATATCTGAAACTACTGATCCTGTTTGAAAAGTTCAGATTTATATAGCTTATTTATCGAGAAACGTTATAGGAGATATATCGTTACGCTAAGGCCAATAGGAGCGGAGCACCAATGAAAAATCTTTCAAAATCCGGATATTTTTCCTCTTGAAAGCTTTCGCTACGTGTAAGTGTTAGGTCAAAGTAACTATTACTAGGCGGACGAAATCGCGACCAGTGGCTAATTATATTATAAAGAGGTAAAGTTTGTGAGTTTGTGACGATATAGTGGGTAATCTCAGGAGCTACTAAACCGATTTTTATACATTAACAATAAAAAGCCACCTTATTTATGAGTGTTATAAGCTATATATTAATCCGAAAAATGAAAAGACTTTTATGTGGTAGGCGAATTTGCAAAGTAAGTCGGAGATAAAACGGTCGAACGAAAACGTTTCTTACAAACGCTGCCTTAACGATGAGAGATATATAATTGAGTTCTAGACAAAAGTTGCAGAGCATGATAATACTTACAAAAAAGTCAGTGACAGCATATGTCTAACTTTTATGTTTAAGTCACAAAAAGTAGTTTTTTATAAACGTTTACCGCTCAACGAAGTGGGCATGGGTCAACTAGTTCGGGTATAAACAGGAAGATGGGATCGATTTTACAATACTAAATATGCTAAATCATGATGATTTCAATCTTCTAAAAAAAATTAAGAATATTGAGTCAGACGTTACACAATATTGTAATAGCATGATGCTGCGAAAATAATCATTTCGTAAGCAAGTATGTGCGTCCCAATTGGGAAACAAAACAATTAAGATACCTATTTGTTATTGCAAAAGATTTTCTTGTTCTTTGAGGTGTTTAAGTTCAAGGCGGTAATGTCGCTTCTGCCAGTGTCATAGTATAAATTACTACAATTATAGCTATCGCTGTACGTTTTAGGTATCAGTGCCATCTATTGAACAAAAGAATTAACTTTTGTTGCTACCAACTGTTTCTACTTTGTGATAACAGATGGCTCTGAAATAAATAGTTGAAATATGTTATAACAACACCGAAGGGACGACGGCTATGGCTAGAGAAGGGCATTGTAAAGCAATGCCCTATTTTAAGAATACCAAAAACTAAGAAAAAACATTATAATTAAACTGTTTATTCATAGTTTGAGATAAAAAAAACTATAATTACACTTTTCCGAACATACCACAGTTTGTGAAATCCATTTCATATTTTAATTCTTTGTCATGTTTTTTTTTATAATAAAGGTGGCAAATGAACAGGCGGGTCACTCTATGATAAGTGATCACCGCCATCCATAGACACTAACAACACCAGGGGAGTCACAAAGTCACATTTACGATTTTTTTTTTTATTTTCGCCCTACCTGTGACCAATGCTGCCCTACCACGAATTCGACTCTAGCTACTGCCCTGGAATACTCATATTATATATATCCACAAGATTGGTTGCCAAAGATAAAATAAAAATATATAGTTTTATGTAAGGATGTTACTTTATAGCGTTTTAGAATTCCTAGTAATCTACGTCAACTATATGGTTTATAAACTTAATTATTTTATATCAAAAATATGTATTTGTTTAAATTATAACAATTAATTAGCTACTTGACAATAGATGTTTCCAAAAGAAACTTTGTTTTTTCGAAATGACTACGCTATTGACCCAGCAAGGCTTTAACAGCTTCACCGGATTACTAAGGCGAGCGCTTAAGGCACTCAGCCGATTTTATTTTGGCTACCAGCTCAAGGGTGCACGACAAACCTCGGCTTAGCTGTTGCCTGTTGCATGCAAAATCGCGACCTATCTTAGCTAACCTAGCTAACTATTCATATATGTATGAGTTGTTGAAACGCATATCTGTACCAAGCATACATACCTCAACAACTTTTATAGATATTTCGTATCGGATAATTTCCTGAAATATTTCTGATATTTTACTGATATTTAATGTCTATTACCCGTATAGTCTATTTCTCTTGTTCGCTTCCAAATTAATCACAATACTAAGTTACACTTCTACCGTGTGTGAACTTAACTATTTTTTAATTCAACAAAACCTCCGGTTAGTTACAGGAGTCGAATCTATGTCCGATGATGCGGTGTCAATTAATCACTGAGTCATCAGTATTCTAAATATGTTATGTAGTTCTAAGTCAGATGCTATCAGACTAGGCCCCCCTCGGCAGAGGCTCAAGCCTAGGTCCGTTCCCTCGGCGGGGTACCTTGAGTACGCTGCTCGCGCAATACAATGACACAAAATCTTCCAACACTGCGACAACATTACACATATCACCTCCACACACGTTCACGCGTACAAGCTTACACATGAATGTGGAAGTGTTTTATTTTTTCCCTTATCGAACTGAAATATTGGTACACATATATGTTCCAGTACTCATATAAGTATGAATATGTAGCTTAGCTTAGCTCAGATAGGTCGCGAATTGTATGTATCAGGCAACAGACCAAGCCGAGGTGTGTCGTGCACCCTTGGGCTAGTTGCCCAAATAAAATCGGCTGATTACCTAAGCGCTCGCCTTAGTAGTCCGGTGAAGCTGTTAAGACCTTGCTAGGTCGATAGTGTAGACAGTTTGAGAAAAAAAAAGTGAGATGGTAAGGAACGCACCTTTCCGGAGCATTGACGATAACGCCTGATACATGTTGAATGCAATAGATCATATATCTATTTTCTTACTAGCAGGCACTGCGGACGTTATCACGGATTAAAAACATTTTGACAAATTATATATCTTAACATTCCGCATGAATTTATCTACTGGTGAAAATCGCATGAAAATCCGTTCAGTAGTTTTTGAGTATATCGCGAACAGACAGACAGACGTAGCAAAAGACTTTGTTTTAATGTATGTATAATAAAGAGTTTTTACAGAACTGACTTTAGGGTCGGCAACGCATTTGTGATTCCTCTCGTGTTGCAGGTGTCCATGCGCGGCGGTGATCACTTACCATCAAGTAACCGCATGTTCATTTTGCCACCAATGGAATAAAAAACGTGAAAGAGGTTGTTTACTTCTGACTATTTGACTAATCTCGTACACTTTGTATAATAACAAGCGACCAATCCTGTCTTCACTTAGTTGGAATATACTAATATGACGTCATAAGTGTCTAAAGATTGAGATCCATTTTTTAACGTTAATATTTATTGTTCATTAAACTATTGACATAAACAAGATTTTTCGTTGCACGTAATATTAAACCTATGATCTCCTCAGATTGTTATCGAAATCATATGCCGTGAACGCGAGTTTTGATCTCAATTAAATGCCCAATATAAATAAAAAAAGTTACTGTTGATTATTCTCACGAGATAGACATATACCATCCAGGACTGTTTTATGGACATTTTTAAATTATATAATACCTTAGTATATACATTTTTTGTATCTCATAAGGTTTAGCCAGCGTTTGTAAGCGCACAAACACTTTTTCTTACGACTTCATTAGAGTATATCGATTTTTTTCTATTTTATACAAATATAATATACATGTATTATACATATAAATCTTTTGGAAGAAGCGATCTCTACGATAGTAAAAGCTGTATCAAAATCGGTTGCGTAGTTTAAATGAAATTAGGGTATATACAGACAGACGAGTGAAGCGACTTTGGGAGAAGCGTGGAGATGGGAACTACCGTACAGTTAATTTATTTTGTGTTAGAAAATATCTGTGCTGCTTTTTTTTTACATGTATTCATTGTAATTAGCTTGGTAAATACAGCATTTTACAATCGATGTTCTTAGTAGGTTGTATGATTCAATCAAAAGTAGGAAATATGTGAACACAGGGCAGTGAAAGTGGTTTTGCATCATTACACAGCGCTAGTGACGGAGACCACAAGTTTATATGTTACGATAATATAATATCTACATTTTATGTTACTAGTTAACTCGACTACGCGTTGCTGTGGCTCAGTTATTACGTATTTAATTAAATAAAACACATACATCATAAGATTATATTTGAAAAAAAAAAAACAAAATGTAAATGTGGCGCCATCTACGAGATATCTATAACAAACCGTCTTACAGATTTCTGGCAACAAACTATATTAAAGCGCCATCTATTAGAGACTGGTGAAACTTACAATTAATAACAATAAACGACATCAATCATTTCATTTGTAATGTAAAAAGAAATTGAAATATAAATTATCGTATCTCTCGAGTTGGACCACATTATACATAAATGCTAACGTTTATGAAGATCTGTTAAGTAGTTTCAGAATTTATCGTGGAAAAATATCATGACACTGGATAACTATATATTAAGAAGACTAGCTCTCGGCTGCGAGATTGTCAGTGTAGAATTAATAGTACGAGTAGTCTGTTTTGTTGTCTCCGAAATTTTTTCAATATTCATACTATTTCAATAATTTAAAAAAAATGATGCGTGGATTTGTTATGAAAGTGTAATATCTCAATTAATTGAATGTAATTATTAATAATTATTTTTTAATAAGTTTTTTTTTTTTAATTCCATAAGAATAACACAGGAATACCACATGCAGGTGGTAGAGGCACGATGAAGCTAGTGGTTTCAGAAAACCGACGAGAAGTAACAGTGCTTGCATTGTTGCGTTTCGTTTGGTTAGTGAAAGCACCGGAGGCCCACCTCCCTTCCTCTCGCCTCTCGTTCCTTCCCTCCCCCTTGCCCCTTCCTCCAAACATAGGCTGGCAACGCACTCGTGACTCCCCCGGTGTTGCAAGTGTCTATGGACGATGGTGATCACTTAACATCAGGCGACCCGTCTGTTCGTTTGCCTCCTATGTTATAAAAAAAGTAAGATTTTTTTCTTCTGATTTTTGTAACTAATGAACCACATATTTTCTTTTTTTCTTTTTTCACAAACGTTCACAAACGTTCTACAAAAAAGTTCTGATATCATTTTTCGAAGAAGCAGAGTAATTTATGGTTCATTAGTTATTAAACTCAGAAGAAAATTTTTATTTTCCCATTATAAAACTCAAAAGATTTTTTTTTTCCTTTGTTATAATTATAGGAAATCGAAAAGTGTGATTCGCACAACATTAATAGTAATATTAAGGGCTCATATTTTAAGAGGCCTATTTTGACATGTAAGCGAAACTTTTGAGCCTGGTTCTGAGATTTGTTTTAATTTTATTGAAACGCCCTAACATACATACATTTATAGCTATCATTCTTTACATAGTTTCGCTTCATAAAATCCAATTTACAGCGACCCAAAAAAGTTTTACTTAAAAAATAATTACAATTGAATTTCCATAAACCTCGACACGGTCACATCACTAGAACAGAACCGGTCCGAGTTATGAGCCCGAATGTAGGTAAAGTTGCGTAACCGCCGCGCCATCGGTTTCATTCACTCGTAATATTCATAAGTGTGGTTTTACCCAATTTTTTTAAAGTTGAGAAACGCTTAAAGCAAGTTTATTGTTTTCCTTAAAAAAACCTTGTGGACATCATGAATTAATTGTTGGACCTTCGGATTATTTATCTGATAGCGTCTTATTTGCTGATGGGTTGGTAAAATATTTGAGTAACTTCAAAAAGAGTTTGTCAATTATGTTGTATTCTTTGGTCTATTTTTCTTAACTGAGCCATTCGTCATCTATTAGCCGATTAAGGTTTTTTTCTACTTTTTTCTTTTTTTTCTACTTTCAAAAAGGTCCTATTTTAATTTCAAAATCTAATAAAATATGTGCGGTAATCAAGAGATTTATGAAAATCTAAGACTTAGTAGATACTTGGCTGTGGTAAAAGTCGTTTTTATTTTTAGTTGTCATGTTCTTCTTATTATACAGTGAAATGAATAATAGTGAGCAAAGGTCTGAGCAGCGACCTCAGAGCGATCAAACCGTCCTGCAAGCCTCTGCTTGCTGGCAATTATACCTAGTTTTGCCATACATACTGAAATGATGAAAAAAATCTATTGCACATAATATTTATTAATTTTACAG
The DNA here is from genome assembly GCA_014332785.1 of Antheraea mylitta. Lineage (NCBI taxonomy): Eukaryota > Metazoa > Arthropoda > Insecta > Lepidoptera > Saturniidae > Antheraea > Antheraea mylitta. The sequence goes on along the minus strand of JACEII010000063.1, from coordinate 414,319 downwards.
TGTGTTAGTTTAATACATAAATATAAAACAATTTAAAATATAAAAAGCTTATTCGAAGTGGTCTCCATTGGCCGCAATACAGTCCTTTAAACGTTGAGGCCAGTTATCAATAGAAGCGCGCGTTCTTTCCATGGGAAAATTCTTCACCGCCAATCGTACGGATTATTTTAGGGACTCCAAATTATCATGGCGTTTAGAAAAAGCCGTACTCTCCAAAATACCAAACCATTACTGAAGTCGGATAGTGCCAACGTTGCATTCTGTCGACTAATTGGGAAGCTTCCTTAGAGCTTTGAGCATAAATACGGTCATTTTTTTTTGCTAAAATGTTGTTCAATTGTAAAAAAAATTCCCATCCGCAAATAAAAATTTTCTGTAACCTCCCTTTGCGTACCTCTTCAGTAGTTGTTTCGATTTTACCACCCTATTTTTTTTTAATGATCAATTAGGAAGTTACCAGTACGTCTCTTATAGGCTGCAAGTCCTAAGCCGTCTTTTAAAATACGCGACATGGTTCTAGGTGCTATCTTCATCTCCCGAGATAAAATCCTTTTTTTTTCTCTCAGGATTTCTTCGAATTATTTCCCTTACTCCTTTGACCACCTTTTTCGTACGAAAACTGTGTGGACGGCCAGATCTTTTTCCGTCACAAACAGAGGACGTATCATTGTACGTATTAATAGCCGGGTATACAAACATTTTAGTAATACTAAGCATATGGAGAGTTTTAAATATTGCATTTAGATGACATTATTAATCGTTGTTTTTTCGGCTAAGTGCCTTAAGCACTCGCCTTAGTAGTCCGGTGAAGCTGTTAAGACCTTGCTAGGTCAATAGCGTAGTCAGTTCGAGAAAAAAAAATTACATAAGGCTTCATGCGGACGAAGTCGCGGGCACAATTAGTTATAAATATATATACTATTGTTGCGTATACGATAGAAACTATAATAGTAGGTCAGTGGTTAGCAAAACCCAGCTTATGTTTATACAATTATTTAAATCAGTGAAGTGAAATAAGTATGTCATATTTATTGGAGGGTTCTCTACAATATGCATATTTATTTTAAACTAGCTGCGACCGCGACTGCGTCCATGTGAAACTTTCTAAAAAAACAGTGATTAATGAAATCAATTATGAAATTTGTAATTGTAGGTGGTAGAGCCACGCTGAAACTATTATTGGTTTCAGCATGAACGGGTCGGCTTGTCCGGGGTAGCACCACTCTCTCACAGGAAGCCGACGTGAAGTCTTTGTATTGTTGCGTTTAGTTCGGTCAGTGAGAGCGCCGGAGACCTATCTCTCGTCCCCTCCCCTCTCCCTTCCCCTTTCTTCTAACCTCTATCCTTTTCTCTTCTTTTCCCCAAACACAGATTGGCAACGTACTTGCGACTCCTCTGGGGTTGCTAGTGTCTATGGATGGCGGTGATCGCTTAACAACAGGTGACCCGCATGTTCATTTGCCTCCTATATGATATAAAAAAAATTATCTGAATGTATTAAATTTAATTTATTATCTACACTTCTTTCAAACTTAACTCGCGTTGTCATTAAAATTAATGAAAAAAAGACTTATTATGTACTAGCTGTACCCGCAGCTCTGCACGCGTTTTTTTATTGTATTAAATAACTATACATTTTTTTTTTCGAAGTGACTACGCTATTGACCCAGCAACGTCTTAACAGCTTCACCGGACTACTAAGGCGAGCGCTTAAGGCACTCAAGCCGATTTTATTTTGGCAATCAGCTCATAGGTGCACGGCCCACCTCGGCTTGGCTGTTGCTGCAATAGGCATGCAAAATCGCGACCTATCTTAGCTAACCTAGCTAACTATTCATATATGTATGAGTTGTTGAAACGTATATGTGTACCAAGCATACACGCCTCAACAACTCCTCCATATATTTATTATCGGAAAATTGAGTTTTTCAGTTCGATAAGGGTCTGTTCCGCTAGAAATTGTATTATGGAACTCTTTACGTAATACGTTTATGGTCTAAGATCTTATTAGGAAGACTTCGTTTATTTTCGAAGTTACTAATAATTATAATGACGAATTGTAATCAATAAGTTGATAACTATGTCTCTAATTAAAAATAAAGAATGAGTTGAAATCTTGCTAAGTTTCATACAGATAAAGCCGCAGGTAACAGGTAGTTTAAAATAGAATAACCTCAATTACTTTTCATAAGGTTCGCTGCCTAACAGTGAAAGTCCCGTGAAAGTCGATCTAACCGTTTAGGAGATAGTACTGCGGGCGAAGCCACGGCTAAGAGCTAATATAAACTAAAATTGCTTGAAATACTTTTTAAGAGGTCAGTTATCTACCAATAAAAATTTCGTGAAGATCGGTGTGACTGTTTTGGAGATAGTACTACGGGTGAATCCATGGTTAACAGCTAGTATAAACTAAAATTGATTGAATTACTTTTTATAAGGTCAGCTATCTGCCAATGAAATTTTCTTGAAGATCGGTCTAATCGTTTTGGAGATAGCATTGCGGATAAAGCCATGGTTAACACCTAGTCTAAATTAAAGTAGCCTATGTCACCCGCTGTAATTTTATTTATCTGCCACTGAAATTCCTGTCAAAATCGGTCCAGCCGTTTCGGAGATTACCCAGAACAAACAAGAGACAGACAGACCGAGATACATTTAAAAAATTGCATTTTTGTTATCAGAACCGTGTATACTTTTATACCCAATCGGTCATTGTTTTTTATTTTGCTGTTACATACAGACACTTCATTTTTATTATATGTATAGATAATTCTAAGATACTCTTTATGATTTTCTTACAAAGGTTTTATCATGAACCCAGCACTTAAGCAATAATGCATTATTTAAGTTTTTAGTTTATATTAACACTAGCCTCTACCCGCGACTTCGTTCGAGTGGAATAGTTACTCTGGGCTAACGCTAACACGCAGTGGAAGCTCTGAAGAAAAAACAACCCGATTTCGAAACATTATTTATTGATACTCCGCTCCTATTGGTCTTAGCATAATCATATATAGCCTATAATCATCTTCGATTAATGACCTATATAACACTGAAAGTATGTTAAGTATGTTTCAAATCGGAAAAGTAGTTCCTGAGATTACCCCCCTACAACATCACAAACTCACAAACTTTACCTCTTTATAATATTGGTATAGGATTTTATTAATCACTAATTTTGTACAGTAGGTTCCACGCGGACGGAGTCGCGGGCACAATTGGTAATCTATAAATTGGATTTCTTAACATTAGCTTGGTTTTCACTCTATTGGAACCCAGATCAATAATTATATACAGTTTTATAAAGTTTATTAATCAGTGAAACATACAACGGGCTACAATATATATAATAATAGACGTTAGATGTACACAGGCCGTTATACCACAGTTCACATAACAGACAGTATGGAAACTCCCTATAAACGCTCGCGCCGGCACACTCACACATACATGCGTATCGACACGACACCTAAGCGTACTTCGCGGTCCATAGAATTCCTTTCAAAACCTCGTCGATGCGCGTGTTTGTGTGTGTGCCCTTTTCGAGCGTTTGTTTCCGTACTGTGTCACATATTTATACTGTGGTTATACTATGCGTCGCTAGACTGACGTCAGCCGCGCAAGCGCAATAAGTTCGGTTACGCTTACTAAGATGTCATGACGCTAAATTATATATGTATTTCTTGTCAAAAAATACTGATTAAAGGAGTGATCACTTCAAAAAACGGCTATTTTTGGTTTCAGTCTGAATGGGTCGGTTCGCCCAGGGTACTACCATCCAACCCACATTTTTTTTTCTCGAACTGACTATACTATTGACCTACAAAGCACTTAACAGCTTCACCGGACTATTTCCGACCTACAGTAACACCCACATGAAGTAACAGTACTTGCATTGTTGCGTTTCGTTCGGTCAGCGAGAGTGCCGGAGGTCGACCTCTTCTACCTCTCCCCCTCTCCTCATTCCCTCCAAACACAGGCTGGCACTTGCGATTCCTTTGGTGTTGCTAGTGTCTATAGACAGCGATGATCACTTGATGATCATCTGATGACCCACCTCTTCGTTTGCTTCTTATGATATAAAAAAAATCTGCTCAACGTGCCTAAAGATGCAATAACTACAATAAACGTCTAGATTTCTAAAATTTACAAAATATAGAGTCAAATAACACAAGATAAGAATAAAATATAAAATCCACTACTTTTTTTCTCGAACTGACTACGCTATTGACCTAGCAAGGTCTTAACAGCTTCACCGGACTACTAAGGCGAGCGCTTAAGGCACTCAGCCTAAAATCCACTACATGACAGACCAAGATCCCGCCAAAAACTCCGAGAATATGTTTTATTGTATTCTTTGTAAGGTTTTACCATCACCGCAGTACTTTAGCAGTGATGCGTATTTAAACAAACATACAGATATGTCTAAAATTGATTGATATATATTCTATTACTTATTCCTATACACGTGCAATATAATTACGTAAATTTATAAAGTACCTCACATTCTCATAATTATTTAATATTAATTGTGTTACGAGCGATAAAAATATACCTTTAGTTGAGGTTTCTCGTTTTAATGTATCGTACGTTATTTGGGTGATTCTATTTTATACTTTACTATAGGATGCGTCATCCTTATCTGAGCAGTGAAACTAAAATGTTCGCAACATCCTATCTTTTCCGTACCGTGAAGCTGTTGAACAATCTCCCGGCTAGTGTGTTCCCTCCTTCCTATAATATGGGGTCCTTCAAGCGTAACTTGAAGAGGCATTTACGCAGGCCGACATGACAGCGGCGACTGACGAAGAATGACCTATCTCTCGGCAGTCACCTTTGTTTTAGGATTGTACTGTCCTTACCATCAGGCATAGTGTAGTCACTTTGCCGTGATACTATAAAAAACAATCGAATAACTTTGTCAATTCTCAATACATTACAGAGAAGTTTTTTGATTCATGAAGCTCACACTTTTACAATTTATTCTGGCTATTTTCCAAAAAACGATATCGACCAAGTGGACACCTTTATTTATGATACATAATTAAGCTCTTTTCCTTGTAGTTCCCATCATATTGACAAGCGTCTCGGATGATATCGTTGCCATTTCGTCTCAGTATTGTCTTTGAAATCTTCGATGGTCTTTGGATTGTTGGCGTAAGCTTTACTCATAAAAAATCACCACAAGAAGAAGTCCGATGGCTTCAAATCCGGCGATATTGGTGGGCATATATATCGCCTTTTTTTCGACACCACACGTCTTAAATAACCAGATTAGGCCCCTGTCGGTAGCGGCTCAAGCCTAGGTTCGTTCCTTCGTCGTGGAGCCCTTAAGTGTGCCTCTCGCGCGATACACTCACACAAAATCTTACATCACTGCGACAACATTACACATATCACATCCAAACATGTGCTCACATACACTCTTAGACATGAAAGTGGAAGGGTTTTATTTTTTTCCCTTATCGAACTGAAATAGTTTACAAAATTATCCGATACGAAATATACATAAGAGTTGTTGAGGTATGTATGCTTGGTACACATATATGTTTCAACAACTCATATATGTATGAATAGTTAGGTTAGCTCAGATAGGTCGCGAATCGCAAGTATCAGGCAACAGCCCAAGCCGAGGTGTGGCGTACACCCTTGAACTCTCTTCTGAGAGCTCTCCTTAGTAGTCCGGTGAAACTGTTAAGACCTTGCTTGGTCAATAGCGTAGTCAATTTGAAAAAAAAAACGTCTTAAATTTCCGATGTAATAAGTTCATAGTTGAGAGCTTCTTTAAGCGTGTAATGATGCATGGCTGAAAATGTACTGAAAATATGTCTTTAAAACCTATTCAATCACGCAGATGGGTTGAGACTTGTCGAAGATATTAATTATCTCACTGACCAGATGGGGATGGCACACAAAATAGATATGTTCTACGATCACTAGTCGCAAAACTTCGATGTCTAAAAACCAGGATCTGGTAATGAGTTCAGTGTTTATTTAGATAACTTTCGTATAACGCTGCTAAGTAAATATAGTTTGCTGTGTATTGCGTGTCGATTGTGTAAACACACGTATCAGAACCAAATACTGGCACGTTAAATACTGAACGTTATCTTCAACAGAGAAGATACTTTTTTGAAGAGCACCATCAGCCTGTAAGAGACCCACTGCAGGGTTATAAGTATCTTCGCGAAGGAAGGTATGGGCAAAATCGCCGCGATAGGACACGACGGATTGACGACTACAAGCTTTTTTTTTATGTACAACAGGTACGCGCTTGGCCACAATCTTACCTGATGGTAAGTGACGATGAGGCCGACGATGTATCGCGCTTACCTACTAGATGCCTGAGATGCCTGTTCACTCTACTCTTGAAAACTCCCAAATTATAAGATGACGGGAAGACAGACGCCGGGAGTGAATTCCACTCCTTAGCCGTACGCATAATGAATGTGGAAGCAAATCGCTTCGTACGAATTTATGAGAATATCAACCGCGTAAGGGTGGAAACCCTCACGGCGTCTAGTCGTCCTGTGATGGAATGGAGATGGTGGAATTATATTGTGTAATTCCTCTGCACACTCTCCAAAGTGTAACCTATAAAACAATGAGAGACAAGCTACTTTAAAAACTTTGAGAAATATAGTTTCTTATTTTCCCACTTATGGTGGTACTACATTTTCTGCAAGAACATTTCTCAGATTCACATTTCCTTTGAACATATTTTTCATTAATTATTTTTTAAAATATGATTTCTCATGCGAGGCTTTTGAAGCTCTGATTTCAAACCACTTTGTATGAGGGAACATTGTAGGAAAAAACGCTGTGTCGGGTAGAGTTTATTTCATAATCTCTATTTTCAACCATCATTCATATGTTTTTGTAATGGTTAAAACAATATTGGGTATGGTAAAAATATTTTAGATTGCGAATATATTAAGTACAGTCGAATAGTGATTTATTAATAAAAGTTTCTGCTCGGTTATGTATGGAAAAAAATTATGTCGAGAAAAATAATGATAACACTAAACCTTATTAATAACCTATTAAACAAAATATAGAAAATCATTTAACAAACAGACTAGAAATATATACTGAACTCATTTATTATCGCCTATTTCTTAACAGATTATTTCAATCCTCATAAAAATACAGAATGTATCGGAAAATATCAACAAGTGGTACTTTCGTACTACAGGGAAACATTTTGACTATTTATCTATCACTTATGAATAGCATACATTTTGTTGGGTGATCGCCACGTCACCTAAACGTAGTACACTTAACCACTCAGAAAAAGAAAGAAAGATGGCGAGAAGACCGAATATCTCACTGTTCTCAAATATCCGAAGTCAAGCGAGACACTGTACCCATTCTACTCGTCACAGTGCTTGCAGCTACCCTATCTCTCACTCTAAAAGTTTACGGATCAAAATTTCAAAGCCGTGAGAAGTTTCGCTAAAAATATGATAAGAAAAAGAACATCTTATTAAAACGTAGCAATAATCATTACAGTTCATTTACGTAGTTAAGTTTCAGAGAGCTTTTTTTTTATTTACTTATAGCGGTACTTCTGTAACAATTAGGGTATTATTACAAAAAAGTTAAACTCGTATTAAATACATGCCTTAAAAAGGTTTCTTACTAAATGCACCGCGCTCACTCGAGGCAAGTTCGCGTTATCCTTTTTTCGCAAGTCTTAACCTAACTTAACCAAAGCGAGACAAAAGTACAAGATGGGGAAGATTCAGCGAGCGCGTTTAACATTTAAAAGCAGCACATTTAAAACGTGACCTTTTTAAAGCAAGTGCTTTAAAAAGGTCACGTTTTAAATGTGCTGCTTTTAAATGTTAAACGCGAATACTTATTCGAAACGTATTTAACCCTTTTTGTAATAACAACGTTAGTGTTTAAGAACTGACGTAATTAACATAAACGTCTTTTTTAAGTTCATTATAATTATAAAAAAACACATTTTTTTACAGAAATGTATACTCTATTTTGGTCGATCCATTTTTAGATAACAAAGAACTATCTTCCGCATTCCTTCCTTGTTTAGGATTCGTTATGATATATTTTCAGAAAAACAACACTTTGTTTTGAGACTAATTCAGAGGCTTGAGGTAAAATAAGTTCACTGTTCGGAGAGAGACGTCAAACGTTGAGGCAAAAAACCGCGGTGTGTCGGTACGAAACAACTGCCCGTGTGTTTACAAAACGTTACAGGCGCTATTACGTGAACCTCTGCTAGTGAAAGCCGAACCGCGACGCAAAGCAGTACCGCTAGTCGTGAGTGTCTGTGCTTGAACAAAAAAAAAGAAAAAAAAATCATGAAAACTATACACAAGTGATTCTGTTTACGATTTTTTTTTAATCTCGGGAACATCAGAAAGGTTACGCTTGCCATTATTAAAGGTATGATTCATTATAGTAATTTATTTGTCAACCCCTGAAACTTTATCCGCAGGGATATAATTTCATTGTGCCAAGAATATTAATTGTATTAAAGTTGGACTGTAATTTATATTACTGTAATTCTATCATTACAGCTTAACCCTTATGAAAAGCGTAATTATATGTTAGCTATATCGTTGTATATGTTGATGTGTATATATAATTATTCCGTTCGTTGTAAATGAACTCCTCCTATACGGCTGGACAGAATTTGATGGCATTTTTTGTGTCTTCAGATGGATTCAAGGATGGTTTAGATTTACAATTGGACCCGGTAAAGGTTGGTGTAGTTGGTTTTTAGGAATTTTTTTTGAATTATCAAAGTATATTTATTATTAAGTATATTTAGGTGGTTTTTATTAGTTTCTTATGTGTATTTTTAGTTCATTAATTCTCTTCACCTCTCTTTTATTTACACTGCCTATTGATGACTTTTAATTGTGATAACAAAACTGCTGGTTAACTGGAAGAGAATGCCTTGTAGCATTAAGCTCACCAGAGTACAAACTAAAAAGGGCTATAAAACATTCATTCATGCATCCTTCCCCAGGTATTTCAAATTGAAAATTAGGGTTCCGTAACATACTAGTGGATGCACGTGACTTCTTTCTCACGTAAATACAAAGAAAGAAGAAGAAAGTGAGATAATGTCTTTATTGCTGGATAACATAAATAACAAGTTAAACATATACATAGCTAATATATCCAAATAGTTCTCTTGTTGTATAAGAATTACTTTTTTTAAATCGATTAGCTGTGTTATGTCTTTTAATTTTTTTTATTTATTTATAACTAGCTTATTATCTTACATTTAATAATGTTAAATTGGTAACAGTATCGTCTGACGGTGAAGGAGTACATCGTGAAGAAACCTGAACTCCTGAACCTGAATAATCTGTCTCTCGGTGGTTGCCGATGTTTTTGGATTGTACTATGCTTACCATTAGGCATAGTGCAGTCACTATGTCGTGCTTCAATAAAAAAAAATGAAATTACCAATACTTTGTGGGCTAGCGCGGTGATTATGCCCATACATTACTTCTAGAAGATGTGTGTAGTGTAGCCCCGCAGTGGATCTCTCTAATTATGATGATGATCGACAACTTAGTCTGTGCTAATTATTATCGTAACTAGTCCCTGCCCGCGACTTTGCGTAGAATACTTACTTTGGGCTAACGCTAGCACGCACTGGAAGCGCTCAAGAGGAAAAAAACCACGATTTTGAAAATGTTTTCAATGGTGCTCCGCTCTTATTGGTCTTTGCGTGATGATTGGACCTTCCTCGATAAATGAATTATATTATATTAAAAGAATTTTTCAAATCGGAGCAGTAGTTCCTGAAATGGTATACCCCCTACAACGTCACAAACTCAAAAACTTTACCTCTTTATAATATTAGTATAGATAATGTATTTTGTGTATTTATAAAAAAAAAAAAACAACAAACACAACGCTTGCAGTACACAAAGTTAAAAGCGTTGTGTTGATAAAAAAATATTTTCTTAAAACTGTAATAACATTATATTAATTGAAGGAATCGTGAAATGTTTTTACAATAAGGATAGGGGTATCCAATGATATTGGTTGTAATATAATTGCCAAATACCTAAGAAGAAGAGAAGAACTACAAGGAGTCGATTGAAATCTGTCGAATATTTTTCAAATTGCGCGAACAACGATATACCTGTAGCATTTTATTTTAAGCCTAGCTTTTGCTCACGACTTCGTCTAGGTGAAATAGTTACATTGGGGTAACGCTAATACGCAGCGGAAGCTCTCAAATTTGAAAAATCACGATATTGAAATATTCTTCAGTGGTGTTCCGTTCCTATTGGTCCTAGCGTGATGATATATAACCCTGAGCCTTACTCGATAAATGAGCTATATAACACTGACACAATTTTTAAAATCGGACTAATAGTTCCTGAGATTAGCGCGTTCAACCTACTAAAGAAACAAACTCTCCACCTTTATAATATTAGTATAGATTACTACTCTCGTACTTGACTCGTTGTAGTCCGGTGAAGCTGTAAAGACCTTGCTAGGTCAATAGCGTAGTCAGTTCGAGAAAAAAAAAAAAAAAGGTACTTGACTCGAGTCGTCATTCAAATTACAACAACTTTTGATAGAGTGGTCCGATTTTAATGAAACAGAATTAGTTACTTCTCAGGATATGCTTTATGCTTTATTTTCTTGCTGAAGTTTTATTGTGAATTCAGTACTTTAGCAAATTCGTGGTCATACAGACAGACAGACATTTCTAAAAATGATTGAAATGTATTCTATTACTTAATTCTAGACACCTGTAACAATTTTTTTATGAAAATCGAAAAAGTATAGCTTCGAATGTTTATCGTGGACAAACATCAGGATACTGGACACAAATTTACACAAACATTTCATTTCAAGCGAAGCATAGCTTGTATTGGCTTAGGTTTTTCCCCACGTAAAGGAAAAAGGTAACAAATAGCGTGTTCCAACACCTCATCGACGGACGTAGATTGGGAATTCATCTCTTCAATTCATCACAAGGAAAACATCAAGTTGAAACTATAGTATCGTGGTAGGATTTTTTCATCTGCCTGGCCAGTTATTTCCCGCAAGTTGAAAGTTCGAACTCAAAAATGACCGTAGCGCGTAAACCCCAACTAGCAAGGCAAACAATATTGTTTATTCTGACGCGAACATTACATAATACATTTCATATAAGATGTTTAAAAATGTTATCCAATGCGTTGGCTACTTGGTAATGGGGTTTTAAGAGCATCTACGAATTATACATATTTGCGTATATTAATACCGATAATTGGAACTTGGTTGTGTTAGTTTTGATAAAATTATCTCTTTTTAAGTTTCCGTTAAGAGATAATAAATGCTTCTGACTATCTCGTATCCCAGAAATTGATACAATATGTCGAGACAGTCATTAGGACTGCCGTCAGAAGTGAAAACTGAAAACACAGTCATGTTCTCTTTTAAATTTCTAAATTAATTATTAATCCCATTTATTTAAATTTCATAACTTGTATTCCTATTTAAATTATTCATTAGCATGGGTTTCAAATCTATTGGTATTTGGAGCAATAATTATACACATTTCTATAGAATTAATGATATATTCAAATATATGAAAGTGTGCAAAATTTCTACACAAAATATAAATATTAGATGTACAAGGCTGCTAAACTACCCATCGCTAGTCTCACGCAAGCTTCGTAAAAACAATATGATCGGTCACTTTTACTAGCATGTCATAACGCGAAATCAAAAGTTTATCTCCTATAAAAAAGTACCGCTCAACGCGTCTAAAGAAGATTTCAATTCAAAAACAAAATCAAAAATATTTCATAAAATTAAGTCCTGAGATGATGCCTAAGCGTCAAAGCTACCTCCACTTCGTATAAAAAACCAAGCCATCGAGAAGAATCGGCAAGAAACATATTTTTTTTTATATCATAGGAGGCAAACAAGTGCATCATCCGATCGGTCTTGTTGTACGGCAGCGAAACGTGGCCGGTCCTAGGCCGACATATTCAGCAGCTACATGTCACCGAGATGAAAATGCTGCGATGGATGTGTGGCGTAACGTGATTAGATCGCATTCGCAACGAACACATCCGTGGTAGCCTTGGAGTCCGTGACATTGCCGACAAGCTGCAGGAGAGTCGTCTACGCTGGTATGGCCACATAAGTCGCAGGCCTCCAGACTACGTTGGAAATAGATGTCTCAACATCACCGTACAACACCCAAGATCTCGCGGCAGACCAAAAAAACGCTGGCTGGACGTGGTTAAGGCAGATATTAAGGAGAACAACCTAACACAACAGGATGCCGAAGACCGGGCAAGGTGGAGACAGCTAAGCAGGAACGCGGACCCTGGCACCAAGCCAGGAAATCGCTAGGAAGAAAAAGATCATAGGAGGCAAACAAACAGGTGGGTCACTTGATGTTAAGTGATCACCGCCATCCATAGACATTAGCAACAGAAGAGGAGTTACAAGTGCGTTGCCTGCCTGTGTTGGTGGGTATGGGGGAGGGGAAGGAGGAGGCAGTCTTACAACCAGGCTGGTTCAGCCGAATGTGGCGTGGGATATACCTGCCGCCGGGGGTGTCGCGAAGCATGCTCGCGCTCTCCCGCGATACTCCCACAGTGTGGCGTAGGTTGTCGTGGAGTTTTAGCCGGTTAGAGTCGCCGTAAGGCCCCACCCCTGCGTGACTAGCGCGTAGGTGGTGGGCGGCTCAACTCGGGTTTCCCCCCGAAAGCTTGACAGTCCATGAGGATTTTCTCTTCAAGTTAAATAAAAGGGTCAGGAGGAGCGAGGGGAGCGAGAGTGGGAGGTGGGCCACCGGCGCTCTCACTGACCGAATGATCAGTTTTCTGTGGGTCGGGTGGTAGTATCCCGAGCGAGCCGACCTGTTCATGCTGAAACCAGTAATAACTTCAGCGTGTCTCTACCACCTACAGTTTATCATTTCTTAGTATATGTTTTTAAAGAAATACATTGTAGTTTTATTCATTTCAGTGGATGCACTCAGAGAGATTATTTCTAGACGTCATCATTGGTCATATATTGATCGACACTATAATAAATAATAGCCTTTTAACAAGTTGTGTGAACTTACAGTCTGGCAGATCGTTAATGTGCTTTGGAACTTTATTATGAAACCTAACAGTATTACCTACTAAAAATGCCCCTATTTTTTTTCTTTTTTATAGTAGCACGGCAAAGTGACTGCACTGTGCCTGATGGTAAGCACAGTGCAATCCAAAAATAAATAGGTTAAAATATGTGAATACCGATATATTACAGTTTCTAGTATTTAAATCCTGTCGGTCTTTCACTAAATCTAGCTTTTCTGAATTTATGTAAATATTGGCTTCGCTGGAAGAAATATTTTGAAAGATTGATGAATGAAGAAAATGACAGGACTGCAGAGTTAGAGACCGTACCATCAAATTTAGGCGTTGTACAAGAAATAACTGAGGATGAAGTAAGAAGAGCTGTGAATGGTATGAAAAACGGAAAAGCCGTTGGGCCAGATGGCATACCTATTGAAGTATGGAAGTTTTTAAAAGTAGATGGATGTGTTTGGCTGACGTTATTTTTTAATAAGATGTTACTAGAGGAAGCGATCCCACATGAATGGTGCAATAGTGTAATAGTGCCTATTTTTAAGAATAAGGGTGATGTGCAGAACTGTAACAATTATCGAGGAATAAAGCTCATGTCACACAGTATGAAGGTTTGGGAAAGAGTGATAGCGAGTCGAATAAGAGATGAGACTGAAGTGAGTCAAAATCAATTTGGGTTTATGCCTGGACGTGCGACAACAGATGCCATTTTCGCACTTCGGCAACTGTGTGAAAAATACAGACGAGTACATAAGAATTTACATATGGTATTTGTTGATCTGGAGAAGGCATATGATCGAGTACCGCGTGATGTTCTATGGTGGGCTCTGAAAAAGAAAAGAGTGCCTGAGAAGTATATACAACTTATTCGTTGTATGTACAGTCATGCCAAAACGCACGTTAGGTCAGCGGCTGGAGTTACCGATAATTTCAATGTGGCCGTAGGTTTGCACCAGGGTTCAGCTTTAAGCCCTTATTTATTCCTTCTTGTTATGGATGCGTTAACATCAGACATACAGGAGGAGACACCTTGGTGTATGCTGTTTGCTGATGATATTGTTCTTATCGGAGAAGATGCTGCAGAGGTCCAGAGCAGGCTGGAAAAATGGCGAGAAAGACTGGAGAATGTTGGTTTGAAAATTAGTAGAACAAAAACTGAACATTTGTTTTGCGATTTCGGTGGTACATCTAGTTTTTCTCCTATAGCCTTAAATGGAGTACCCTTACCAGCCTGCTCCAATTTTCGGTATCTCGGTTCATTGATACAAAACGACGGTGGCATTGATAAGGACGTGAGGAATAGGATAAATGTAGGATGGATGAAATGGCGAAATGTGTCTGGGGTAGCTTGTGATCCACGAATGCCTATGAAACTTAAGGGGAAGGTTTATAAAACTATGATAAGACCGGTCATGCTGTATGCATCTGAGTGCTGGGCTACGAAAGAGACGGATGAGAGAAAATTACATGTGGCAGAGATGCGAATGTTAAGGTGGATGTGTGGTGTAACTAGAATGGATAAGATTAAGAATGAGTATATTAGAGGCAGTTTGAAAATAGCACCAGTGACAGAGAAGTTACGGAGTAATCGGTTAGCATGGTATGGGCATGTCATGAGAAGAGATGAAAGCCATGTAACTAGAAAAGTGTTGAGTATGATAGTGGATGGATATACGTGTAGAGGAAGACCGAAAAAGGTATGGATGGATTGTGTGAAAAACGATATGTCTGTAAAAGGTGTGAATACTGAGACGACATCTGACAGGAGAGAATGGAAAAAGAAAACATGTTGTGCCGACCCTACTTAAGTGGGATAAGGGCAATGATGATGATGATGATGTAAATATTGGCTTCCAGATTCCTGCTACTTTACAAGCTAAAATCTTGTTACAACATTCTTATAGAAATGAATGCATATTTAGTTTACAATATAGATAGAACATAATCTTTTCAAAATATGTAAATGAGAGGATTGCGTAGATTTATATAGGAGAAAGATACAAAAAATAAATAAATAAATAAAATAATAATACTTGAAACAATAGAACTTACACCACCAAGCAATCCAGCTTTTTTATCGTAAGTTGCTGTAGCTCTAGAACTATATCTTCTTCTTCTTCTTCTTCTCTATTTAGCGAAGGAAGAGTTACCACAAGCATTTTTATTTAGATGAGGTCTCCTAATATATAATTATTCAATCGTCATACACTAAGTATGCGTCCAAAGGCCTCTTTATTTATCCTTTTTATCATCATCTCACTCATCACAAAGAACCGGCATAAAACAAATGGTACTAAGTTTCTGAAAAGCAATTTAAAATGACATTAAAATTTAAATTCCATAAATATTAATCCTTTTAAACATATACAATTAACAAATATGAACAGTTTTCTATAAACGTCTTTTCCCAATAAACATCACACACTACAAGTTCCGATTCTGACGCGGCCGGGAACAGTTGTGTCCGTGCGCACGGAACAATATTTCGATTCTCGCGAGTATAGTGATACAGTGTATTCCAGTGGAATACGTAGTGTTATTGTGATTTGCGAGTGCTGTTTTTGAGTGTTTTAAAAACCGCACTTTTCAGTGCGCACCCTATATAGTGAATAGTACAACGTGTCGGTCATCCAGCACATCGTATCGTGTTGGACGTGTGTATCTCGTGTAATTCGTCACATATCCAGAGCTTCGTTTCGACATTTTAATCGAGAATTTCAATTTTTTGGTCGTTCTTTTCAGAGCATTTTATTTATATTTTTAGTACGCGTCGTGTTCAACGTGTACATAGCATCGACTTTTGCCGCGTACTACCTGCGTGCCAGATGTGTGCGTTGTTGTTGTTTTAGCAGAGTGAGTCATCGCCGTTGCTATTGTACTCGAGCTACATTGTTTAGTGACCCATCGTTACTAATTCAATAATTTATTAAACGGCACTTCTCAGTGCGAACACAAAACATTTGATAGTTCCGTAGCTTCATTCTGACGTGCCCCCCTGCCCGTCAGGCAGGGAGGTTAATTTAATCCGTCCGCGTGCTCTCCCCCCCGCATGCCACGGAATGGCTAGTCAAAATTAGTCGATGTTAGATCGCCGCCTAAACTGGCTAGAAAAAGTTGTACAAAAAGTTGTAACCCATGTCCCGCATCTATTAGAAGATTCTCAAATTGAATTAGAATATGCGTCTCGTATCCCAACCGCAAATTCCTTTGATTTGCTAGATTCGTATCAGTCTCCGGAAAGACACGATGAAAGAACTCCCGCCAACGCCCCCATCCCGAGTTCCAACTCAGAATCCGGAGCTGAAATGGAGCTCTATACAGTCGTACCCGCCGCATCTGTAGTCGCCCCCACCACGTCTGTAGTCTTACCCGCCGCGAATTCCGAAAATAATAGATTCGAAGTCGTTACGCGTAAACGGAAAAATTCGAACTCCACTCCCTCCGCGTCCCAGGTCTCCGATTCTGAGTTGGGTTCCATACACCCGGTTCAGAAAAATATCAAGACAGATAGCGCCCGAATGCCTGTGCTTGCGTCAGCTAATCACAAGCCCCGCCCCATCGAACTTACTAAAGCCGACGTTATGACTTCCGTAGCCACGGCTAAGAAGCACCGCCCACCGCCACCTGTTACAATCCAAGACAAGGCTTCATGGTTAAAGATTTCCACTATAATGAACGATTTAAAAATTCAATACACCTCCGCCTTGAATACTTCCGCGGGTATTCAAGTTAAAGTTCCTACATCCACTGATCACCGCAAGCTGACCACCTTTTTCAGGGAGGGCCATTACGCGTATTTTACGTTTGCTCTCGAGGAAGAGCGCCTCTTTCGCGTAGTCCTCAGACGTATCCCGGTAGAACCATCGACCCACGAAATCTCTGCCTCCTTGAAGGAGCACAACTTCCCAGTCCGTGAGATGCACAGGATGTATCACCCGCGTACCCGAGCGTCCTATAACATGGTTATGGTTATCCTAGACCGCTCCTAGGAAGGAAAGGCTATCTTTAGCCTGACCTCTGTATGTGGCCTCACCGGTATCACCGTTGAGCCCCCCCGGAAAACTCACACCCCGTCGCAGTGTCATAACTGTCAGAGTTATGGTCACTCGACGCGGAACTGCTATATCCGCCCTAGGTGCGTCAAGCGCCTAGGAGACCACTCCACGAAGGAGTGCGAGCGCACGCCCGGCATTCCTGAACCTCATAGCTGCGTGTTGTGCGTGAACGCGGATCATCCCGCGAATTATCGCGGCTATCCCCGCGCCCCGCACACGCAACGCCCTCGTCAAGCGAGACAGGTGGTCAGAGCGCCTGTCACTGCCACCCGCGCTCCGCCTCCGCCACTCATGTCCGTGGAGGCCTTGCCCAGCCTGCCGGGTGCCTACCACACCCCGGCAGTGCCCGCGCCCATTCCGCACGCGCCACCCTCTGTACCGCACGTGCCGCAACCCGTGCGGGCCCCACTGGTCTCCTGGGCTCCTAAACCTCAGCCCCAGGCTCCGAAATCTCAGGCTCAGTCTCCGCAGGCAAAGCCTATTCAATACGACCGCCTCAGCACTTTTTCTTTCGACGGCGTTGACTGGATTAATCAGTTAATGGTCATGCACGATGTAGTAGACGTCTTACCTTTTGCCCAGCTTCTCGTGACGAAGAGAAGTCAGGATATGCTCAGAGCGTTCGCGCGTTTTCCGGCTCTTGCTAGGACAATGAACGAACTCGTCCGTGCTCATTATAACAAATCGGTTTAACAATGTTCGCGGCAACGAATAGGGTTAAACCGCGCAGTCTATCTCTTTCATTTTTTAATGTTAGGAATCTCTCAACACAGCGCGATCTAGTAGCTGCCTTCTTGTGCGATAAACAAATAGATGTTTTCCTCGTACAGGAAACATTATTAAAACCGAAAATGCGTAGCCCGCGAATCGCGAATTATAATATAATACGAAAAGATCGTGTCACCCGCGGGGGTGGCACCTTAATCTACTTCAAACGCTTATATCGAATCGATATCCTTTGGGTCGAAGAGGTCAAATATCTCGGTGTTACATTAGATAGACATTTAAGGTTCAATTCACATATAGACAGAGTGCGAAACAAAGCCGCTATGGTCTTGGGTCGCCTCCATCCGTTGCTTTGTCATAAGAGTAACATGCCCCTCAGACACAAGCTCACTTTGTATAAGACGTGTATCCGTCCCGTGATGACATATAGCTGCCCCGTTTTTTTTTTTCGAAATGTCTACGCTATTGACCCAGCAAGGTTTTAACAGCTTCACAGAACTACTAATGCGAGCGCTTAAGGCACTCAGCCGATTTCATTATGGCAACCAGCTCAAGGGTGCACGGCACACCTCGGCTTGGCTGTTGCCTGTTGCATGCAAAATCGCGACCTATCTCAGCTAACCTAGCTAACTATTCATATGTGTATGAGTTGTTGAAACGTATATGTGTACCAAGCATACACGCCTCAAAAACTCCTCCATATATTTATTATCGGAAAATTGAGAGTTTTTCAGTTCGATAAGGGAAAAAAGTAAACCCTTCTACTTTCATGTGTAAGCGTGTAGGCGTGCACGTGTGTGGGGGTGATCGTGTAGTGTTGTAGCAGTGATGTATATTTGTGTGTCACCGTATCGCGCAAGCAACGTACTCAAGGGCTCCCTACCGAGGGATCGAACCTGGGCTTGAGCCGCTGCCGTGGGAGGCCTAATCGGGTATTTTTGTAGTAGGAATATGGTGTTCACTGCAGCTATTGTCTCCCATAAAAAATACCATAACAAGTTAACATATAAAAATGAGCGAAGCAGACCAACAGCTTAGCAATTCGATACACAGATTAGAGAACTTTTATACGAGTTTTTTATATATACGATGACGTAAATACATGTACCAAGCAGTATTTTTACTGACCATTTGATTAGAATATTATATTATCTCTAAACGATAATGAAAATATTCAAAGTCCATTACGCAGCTTAGAAGAACTACCGGAATACATAGAAAGACAGGGAAAGCATCTCTGTGATAAAATATTTATTGTTTACTTATTGCGTTAGGCATGGAATCAAAATTGGTTCCAATGGTCTTGGTCCAATGGTCTTGGTCCAATGGTCCATTCCAATGGTCTTTCGACAAATATGACCTTAGAACTAAATTATCCAAGTATTGAAACCTGAGGCACTCTCCAAGTACCATCCAAATCCAATATCCAACGACACTAGTACTCCTTTGGTAGCATGAAAGAAATCCCTAACTCATAACCATATGTTCAATTGTTCCAGATAATACTGAGGAAGCGATATAAAATGAGTGAAAATATAATCACAACTGAGAAGATGGATACGTACGAGTAAGTAAAGTATATTTTATCTTGACAACATATATATAAAACACAATTACTAAATAATGATAGTAATGCAGTCAGGGACAGGCACACTGCCGTCCCTCTTCATTACTAGATATACTCTGACTTTCCTCGGAACATGACACACCTACTCGTGCTACATCTGGAGCACGGTTCAGTGTATTGGGGTACCTTTTTGACCAACATAGGTTCGGATCTATGCTAATGTGCAAGAACATTATAGTATAGGAAAACATCGTGAGCAAACCAAAGCATGGTGGTAGGATTTTGTTTAAACTTCGCTAATTACCGTCCTTGAGTTAAACATCTGTCTTCAAGCAACTATAAGTATGTTCCTACAACTGCACCTGAGAGCTAATGTCTCTAGGCCTAACGCGGCTACCATCTTGGACTATACTGTCATTTACCATTAGGCGAGACTTTAATATTTATTTGTTTATTATAAAACCATTCGTGCTCTATGGATTTGAGTGCTGGGCTACGCGGAGCCTGACTCTCAGATGTAGTTACTTGAAAAAACCCATACGTCCTTGACGGCAGAGTTTTAACATAACAATGGCGGCTACCATGACAAGCATAAGAAACACTATACCACTATGGTATAGTTTCATCATGGCGCATTGTTTCACCGAAAGTACCGACTTAGTCTCAAGGATTCAAACTTATGTTTTATTGATCCATCATTTCAAATACTTATCTCAACTAATAATCACTATTCTGTAATTAGGAAACACATGGAATTCCTGAATGGTAATGATCCGGCAATGATCAATCTGAACAGAGAAGTTTTCGGGAAATGCGAGAATGGTTTAGTTGAGTCAGTAGCTGATTTCTACGAAGGTGCTATTATTCTCGTGACTGGAGGTACTGGGTTTGTCGGGAAAGCGCTTCTGGAGAAATTGTTGAGAAGTTGTCCGGGCATCGACACAATATACATTCTCATGAGACCAAAAAGAGGTTTGACTGTAGAACAAAGGTATAAGGAACTACTTAAGAATCAGGTATGTCGGTCTATCCAATTTTTGCGATGGTTTGTATAATTTACTTTTTGGTGCTTCGAAGCCTTATTATAAAATTTGGCTTATTTATATTTTAATCTGAAGTTCATTAACTTTGATATGGTTAAAATGTTAATTACTTTAATATTATACTTCCTAAGCAAAATTTATTTATTTTCTTTATAATAATCAGTTTTTGGTCTTAATATGAAACTTTAGAATTAACATAAATAAGTATATTCAACAGGTTTTCGATAGAATTCGAACCCGCTGGCCAGATCGCCTCAGTAAATTATACCCTATAACCGGTGACGTATCAGCTCCCAACCTTGGTGTGAGTCCTGACCAAAGAGAGCTACTTAGAAGAGTGACAACACTCTTCCATTCAGCTGCAACCGTACGGTTTACTGAACCTCTGCATGCTGCTACAACCTTGAATGTCCAGGGTACAGCGTCTTTATTAAAGCTGGCGGGAGATATGCCTCAGTTAAAGGTACAATTAATGTTTATTAACTACAATTTAACAAAATGCGCTTTTTCGTTTCAAAAGTAATTATAATATCCATAATGATGGTAATTTTATATAGATCTGAATGCTGGGCTATAATGTAGACGGATGATGATGATGATGATGAGATTGCATATTGCATAGATGCGAATCTTAAGATTGATGTGTGGTGAAACTAGAATGTATAAGATTAAGTATGATTATGTCAAAGGAAGTTTTATAATATCATCAGTGACAGAAGTTAAGGAGTAATAGATCAGCATGATATGGACATGTTATGAGAATAGACGAAAGCCATGTAAATAGAAAAGTCATAAGTTTGAATAGGATGTACGAATATAAAGGAAGACCGAGAAAGGTTTGCATGGATTGTGTGAAAAATGATGTGTGTAAATAACATTTAACAGGCAAGAGTGGGAAAAGTAAACATTTTTTGCCGACACTACTTATACTATATGATACTCTATATTATTATGAAACAGCTCATTCGGTCACATATATTCAATTTTAATAATCGATTTAAAAAAACTATAGTGGAAGTCTATTAACAAACTATTCTTGTTCCAGGCCCTAGTCCATGTTTCCACGGCATACAGTAACGCTCCAAGATCTCACATAGAAGAGCGAGTTTATCCACCACCATACGATCCAGACAGTATCATTAGGTGTACCAAAATGCTACCGCCGGAGACTGTTGAGGTCATTTCTGAAAGTTTACAGGTTAAATTGTCGCAAATAATAATTTTTTATCCATCATATTGTATGGAATTTCTCAGTTAAAAAGATTTATTTAAATAAGATTATTTTTTCCAGGGCGAGCATCCAAATCCATATACATTAACGAAATCATTAGCGGAATCTATCGTACACAGTCAAACGAATCTACCTGTATGCATCATCAGACCTTCAATAGGTGAGTTGATATATAATTATTATAGTTAAATAACATCTCCAGTTAGAACGGGTCTTTTGATAGATAAAATAGAGTAGTTATTTAAACATAAAAAGTAGGTTTTAGCTTATGTCGAAGTATGAGAACTATTTTCAAATACTAACAGTTCAATATTTACAATATTACTTATTTAAGAATCTTCTTGTTTACTTATACTTATCACGAGTGTCTTATTTATGTTCCTCATTGAGCTCATTATCAGTCTTTCTTACATTACTAAGCCTAGAGTTAATTGATTTATTTACATCACACCAACACCAATAGGAACAAAGTCCTGAGGTCAATTATTTATCTATAGGTCTTGTCGTTTGACCAAAATCTCATCTAATGTTATATCACGAAGTAGTTCAAAATGGTAAATATGCTAAACCTAGAAAGACTGGCTCTCAGATGCAGCTACCGGTCGACACGCATAGGAACATAAATAATTCTAGATTTTTCTGAGTTTGAAATATCGAATACATCATGGGTTGGCGCGGTAACTGTGCCCATACTTTTATTCTGGATGAGGTTAAATGTCTTGCAGTGAATTTCTTATAGATTGATGTGATTTGCTTAAAACTAATTAATTACTACATCCGTCCTGAATCGTAAACTAGAAGTAACCGCTAATATCGTATTGCATTTCAGCTTCACCAAAAAGATAAAGCTCATCAGGCCTAAATAATAGTTTTATAAAACTTACCAGGCATAAGTATAGGGACAGGTGGGAAATTTTCCAAGTGTGTTACGGCCGTATCGATTTCCTTCATGATTATTTAATTACTGTCCTTGGTATTAATAGGTAGAGGACAGCTGTGACGTGGAGACATATCGTTCGATAAGATATATACCATTCTTTGGATATTAAAAGACTAGTTTAAGACACTGGTCTTGTCCATTCTTTAGTTTTTATTTGTGTACAGTGATTTTTGAAGTGAAATATTTTTTAAGCCGGATTGAGCGGTATTTTTGGCAGGATAAATAGGATAAATTTATAACTTAGTAAGCAAGACTGTCCGTATTATCCTTACCTGGCTTGTGTCAGACTAGTGACTCGTAGTATATTGGCCTGTGTACATCTTTTATTGATATTTTGTATTGAGTTTGTGCAGCCTGTCATATGTTTGATCAATTGGTAGACTGTATGAAAATGTATGTAATTATTGTTCGTAGTGCCAATAGATCTGAAAACCACCCTAATGATAATAATTTCAATTAACAATTTATGAAATTTAAACAATTTGCACACAAATTGACTTTTCACTACAGTAGGCAATCCTTATCGCTGGCGTTATAACTGTCTCGATTTTTTTATTACTTTAGCTGGCACAAACCAGTGGTTGGAAAACCACGGCTCGCGAGCTGTATGTGACTCTATCTCTCTTTCACTGTGGATCTTCCAAAAAGTTGCTGACATAGAATATTATTGATAAACTTGCCTTGTAAGAGATAAGTTGTTTTTGAAATGCAACTCTACAGAAAAAGATGTACATTTTTAAAAAATGACCATAACACTGTTACTCGCTCACAAACAAGATATATTTAGCAAAAGCTAAGCTCGAGAGTGCACTTTCATCGAAATTATTTTTAGAAAAATGTATTTTTTAAAACCAAACTGAAGTTTAACAAAACACTTTGAATAAACTTAATCTTTGTATACACTGGTATAACTCATGATTAATATTTGAGCAGTATTATATCCATAGTGTAAAATTTCTGACAACAAGCGGTATTATTACCAAAAAAGTTGAATTATTAAATATTTTCTTTTAAAAGGTTTCATACGAAATGCACCGCGCTCGTCCGAGGCAAGTTCGCGTTATAATTTTTCGCAAGTCTTACCTAACATAACCAAAGCGAGACAAGAGAACAAGATGGCGAACATTCAGCGATCGCGGTGCATTTAAAACGTAACCTTTTTAAAGCAAGTATTCAATACGTACCTAAATTTTAGTAACACCGAAGATGTTTAATAACAATTCATATTAATCAGAAAAGCGTTGATGGAGAATAAGTCTTGTTCTGTCTCTTTCAGTGACTGCCGCCCTTTATGAACCTTTTCCAGGATGGATCGACAACGTTTATGGAGTTACTGGTATATATAAATATTGTTATTAGTATTTTTGTTCTTCCTACACCTAGAGTAAAAATTATAAGCTGAAACAAATATCTCAATGTGTAGAGGGTTTACAATCTATTTCTCTATATTGCGTTAATGTTATTTTTTATCGAAATAATAATCCAGGATTTGTAAACAAAAAGGTTTTCAGTTGTAATTATACCATTCCA
>JACEII010000063.1:324619-390132 GCA_014332785.1 Antheraea mylitta | reverse complement strand
TTATTCATAATCTTGTGTTATTTCACTCTATATTTTGAAATATTGATGGTATCTTCTGTAATATAATTGAGGTATTGTGCTTAAATGATGTCAACGGTAAATAATACCACGAAACAAGAATTCTGAAATATCACAAAAACTAGGAAACCACCACCTTGTTAGAACACTGAAAATACCATAAGACGGTTGTGAAACCATTATCTACTTAATAATGACAGTAATAATCCGGAAACATGACAACCATAAAAAAACATACTGTACATACAAATACTTCTACAACTAAAGGTTTTGATGTGAAGCATCTATAGACGGATCGTAAAGCAAATTTTTATCGTGGCAACGCCAAACACGAACTTTGACTATTAATGACATATTCAAAAACCATTTACAACCCTATCTTGTAGGCCACTTGTTCTGCTAGTGTTACGCGGCACGCGCCGACGACCCAGCGCCCTTTGATAAATGCCGCTAAACACATCGCACCAGCGCCTAGTTGAATTTTTGTATTTAATAAAAATGAATATTTATAAACAAATTTGTAATGCTTTATCTTTTCATTATACCATTACTGATTCCTGTCGTCATCTGTGCTTTTATGCATATAACTTAAACAAAACAATTTTGATGTTTCACATCTGTCTGCCAGGCGTCCCGTGACTGCTCAATGTTTTTATAGCTACATTTATTGAATGATGTTCTCATACATACTTATGTATTTGGCCCAACACTATATTTTCGTTTGTCTGCAGGCCCGGCCGCTGTCCAGTTTACAACGTGACTTCAGGGTCAATAAATCCTTTACAGTGGGGTGAATTTATTAATCTATGCTTGAAATGGGCGAGAGA
The DNA here is from genome assembly GCA_014332785.1 of Antheraea mylitta. Classification (NCBI taxonomy): domain Eukaryota; kingdom Metazoa; phylum Arthropoda; class Insecta; order Lepidoptera; family Saturniidae; genus Antheraea; species Antheraea mylitta. Next base: position 389,287 of record JACEII010000063.1, on the reverse strand, counting down.
GAATCCTACCAAGTGAGTAATCAAACAAAATATAATTGGATACATAAAAGGGAAATCAAAGTTATAAAATATGTTACTGAAGTATTTTACAAGATATAAATACTCAACTATATATTTAGGTTACGTTACGTTACGGTACTTGGTACGAATAATTTTCCTTACCATGCTATAAGAAGTTTCAATTCAAATAAATCTATATAAGGCCCGATTCACACTATGATGCCTTTCTTCTGCCTTATTCTGTCTCGATCCAAGGTTGACATAGGGTTTCTCGAAATAATCTTCTTAATTTCTATTTATATATTAAAAAAAAAATATGGAAAGTGCAAAACAGTTAACTATTCTTTTAATATGTTTTTATCTTGGAATAAAAGCGTACACAAGAGTTGGGGAAAATGATTATAGTGGGATTACTTATTATTCATAATCAATACCACGATTTATAAACTCGCCATGACCAGAAATAATAACCACAACTTTCACTCTGACTTCTATATAGCTATATCAGGACTAACAAATCTTGGTGACTTAACATTACGCTTATGCAACACGTCAAAGGAGCGAGTACTGAATCGTATCTAATTGCGATCAGCCCTCTCTCCGTTTCTTTTACCAATTCCAAATGATCCTTTTGCGAAAACAACAAGTTTAGAAAGAAAAAAGCTATGACTAGAAGAAAAATGTAACGTCTCCCTACGTCTACCAACGTCACGACCGAATGGAGTTGAAATAAAAACGTATTCACACTGTTGGTACAAGCCATACTCGGTCCAATCTCGCTCCTGTCAAATATTTTTTCGACCAACCTGTTCCTGGAGTGAGATCGAATCGGAACTAGAGGAATAAACTAGTGTGAATTTGTTGATTTTTTATTGTATAAAAATATTGTACCAGACCGAGACTAGAGCGAGATCGAACTAGGAGTAAATGAGACTGAATACAACAGGGGAATCTGACGTTCATTTGTTTAGTTGCAAATTTAAATACACGGTCGTAGTATAAAGCGATGATTTGGTTTCATACGGTAGACCCGTGTGAAGCCGGTTTTTTTTATATCAAAGGAGGCAAACGAACAGGTGGGTCACCTGATGTTAAGTGATCACCACTGTAGACACTCATAGACACTTGCATTACCAGGGAAGTCGCAAGTGCGTCGCCAGCCTGTGTTGAGGGAGACTGGGAGTGGAAGGAGAGATAGGAGTAAGAGGAGGGGGAGAAGTGAGGAGAGGTGGGCCTCCGGCACTCTCACTGACCAAACGAAACGCAACAATACAAGCATTGTTACTTGACGTCGGTGTTTCTGTGTTTCGGGTGGTAGTATTCCGGACGAGCCGACCGATTGATACTGAAATCAGTACTTGTTTCAACGTGGCTCTACCACCTTGCAGCGTGATAAATATGAATCACAGCTAGATAAATAAATTCACATAACAATCTACACGTTTCCAGATATGTCATGTGGTACCCAAATTTCGCGTTCACTGAGTCAAGACTACTGAATACTTTTTGGGAAGTGACCTGCCATTTCTTACCCGCTTTCCTCTACGACCTGGTGCTCCGTGCTCAAGGCAGGAAAGCTATGTGAGTTGTATCAACTTATGTTTAAAATTTATACTGTTTTATCCACGTGGTTATTTTGTTTTAATGAAGGACAACTTATTTCCCAATCACTTATTTTATTAAAAACTTAATAATAATCTTTATAACTGAGTACATTTACATAACATTATTAACTTTAGAAAAGCGACATTTATTAACAGACACGTCTGTTACAACACAGATTATTTATTCTACTGTTACTAAATATTGTACCTGATGGGTGACAATCATAATAAGATTTACTACCCAATGGTAGGCCTCACCGTAATAACGACCTCTAGGCTTATAGACAGTTGAATTTTTGTGACCCAAAACGCGACAAATAAAAAAACGCATATCTTTTTTTTTCATTTTGATCTATTGCCTTGATGAGTGTTCGTTTACCGAACCACAGCTTTAGCTAACTTTTTAGGCTAGGAGTGCTTTAGGCTCTCAACTGTTTGGCAACAAGCTCAAGAGTACCAAAGTGGCTGAACCTTGGGCTGTTGCCTTGGACGCAGCAATATGCGAATCTTACCAAGCTAAACTTGTAAAGTACTTGTAAGAATTAGTGAGAGCCACATGTATCAACATATATTTTGCTTCTGTCAACTTGCTTAAGCTAAACTAACCAAGTGCGAAAAAATAAGGACAAATAATAACCCTTCCACTATATGTGGACACGTATATGGGGATGATCTGTGTTGTGGAGTTGTGCTAGTACGTGAAAATTCTTCAGTGTCAAGAAATCGCGCCTCGATCAGTAGTAAATTCTATTAAATATAATTTGGTCTTATTTTATAGTGTACCATATTAGGCCCCCCTCGGCAGTGGCTCAAGCCTAGGTCCGTTCTCTCGGCGTGGAGCCCTTGAGTACGCTGCTCACGTGATACAGTGACACAAAACCTTACATCACTGCTACAACATTACACACATCACCTATACACACGTGCACGCCTACACGCTTAAACGCTGTTTTTCCTTTTTTAGAGAAATAAACGATAAATAGTTATACCCTTATTTTTCCTTATCCTATCCTATCCTATGTAGAGGAATATTTCCAACACAAAATACATATAGGAATTGTTGAGGCACGCATGTTTGGTACACATGCATGTATTAATAACTCATATACGTATATCTAGATAGCTTAGCTTAGGTTATCTCAGATAGGTCGCCTTTTTGCATAAAACAGGCGACAGCCCAAGCCGAGGTGTGCCGAGCACCCTTGAGTTAGTCGCCCAAACATCCCAAATCGGTTGAGTGCCTTTAGCGCCCGCCTCAATAGTTCGGTGAAGCTGTGAAGACCATTCCAGGTGAACAGCGATTTCATTTTGAAACAAAAAAAAAAATTCAGTTTCAAGAATTCGCGCCTTAACAAAAGTAGTTTCTATTAAATGTAATTTGGTTTTATTTTATAGTATAGGTACATATCTCTTAAGTCTGGAAGATTGTTATAAATGATAGAACAGTGGGAAATCGTGGTTGCCCAGTGGTGTGACTCGTAAAATAATAAACCAATATCCGCAGGTTCGATTTTCGGCACGTAAAAAAAATTTTCGGAATTCGGATACATTTACTGATATAAGTTAGCAACAGTGTCGGCTGACGGTAAAGGAAAACCTCGTGAGGAAAGTTGAATCTGAGAAATATTCTTGTAGTACTATTATACGTGGGGAAATATAGAACTGTGGATTTCTCTGACTTTGAAATCGCCCATACGTCATATGCTGGCGTGACGATCACCCCCATCGCAACGGGAAAAGGATTGTATCCCTGAAGTGGGTCTCTTATAGCCTGATGATGATAGAAAAATTTCCTCGATTCAGAATGATGAAGCTGGCACGTCGCTTCAAGCTGGCGGCAGCGACTGGCGAATATTTCGCTAATCATGAGTGGCAGTTCGGAGTTGCGGAACTCGCAGCGCTGTACAGCGAAGCAAGCCTCGCCTCAGACTCGAACGTGTTCCCCTTCTGGCCGTCAAGTTTCAACTGGGAGACGTATATCGGAGCTTACATGATGGGTATCAGGCGATTCATTTTAAAGGACACAGCTGATTCTTTACCGCACGCGAGGAACAAATTGAACAGGTAATTATTTTAAAATAAACTGAACATGTGTCAAAAACCTTTAAAAAATATTATAAAGAAGTACAATAGTTTGTGAGTTTATGACGCTGTAGGGGTAATCTTGGGAACTACTGATCCAATTTAAAAAGAAATGTATATTAGTTTTATATAGCTCATTTATGGGGGAAGAGGAATAGAAATAATTTAGGCTATATACTATCATGCTAAGATCAATAGGAGCGGAGCACCAGTGAAAAATGTTCAAAATCGAGATGTTTTTCCTCTTGAGTTTCCGCTGCGTGTTAGCGTTAGCCCAAAATAACTATTCTACTCGGACGAAGTCGCGGGCAGGGTCTAGTAAATTATAAATTAGATGACGCGTGCAACTTTGTCTGTACCGAATCGGTTATTACTGGTTTCAATTGTATTGTTAAACGCGAAAAATTCTAAAAACCAGATTGCACCGAGACCTGCCCTTTCCAACTGTGAATCCAAACTATCCAGGGAGTCACTCAAACATATACCGAGTTGGTATGTGAGAAATCTCTTAAAATAAGTCTAGAACCCGTTCGCAGCATCACCTACCGTTTTCAATTAAGATAAAAACTGACCTACATATATTGGAGGTAATGTAAAAAAGGAGCATAAGCATATAAAATATAGCTTAAATTTTTAACTAATCTGTCTACTATATATAGCGCAAAGATAATTTACCAAAGTTCGTCAACAATGTTATTAATTACAAATTTAGATTTAGAATTTTAGATAGAAAAGATATAAAGAAAAAATGTTTATAGCTGTGACAGATACTTACAAAGTAAATAAAGAAAATATAAATAAGGATGTGCCTAAAAGGTCGATTTTTTCTGTCGCTCTCACCCCAAAATATCATAGGAACATCCAAACAATAACTTTGTAATTTTCAGTCCTTTAGCGAACTTCTTTTTTTTTTCATATAAATGACACAGGAATATTGTTTTAACTGTGAATAAATTTTATTTTTGCTAAAATGAATAGACAGGTCTCAGTTGGCGAGAAATTTTTATTGAGTCAAAATTTCATAATTAATATTTAAGTTTTTATGCAATTTTAAGATTACAAGTTTTAATATCTGGCGTGTTTTTTGTTTAATTTTCTGCTGCTGAACTATTAAAGAAGAAAAACTGAGATGCCAGTTTCGTAGTTCTTTAAACGCTCTATAGAATAGTTCTTAACGAATTTTTCATATCACTCAACAAATGATAAGATAATAATATTAATGAATATTTCATCTCATTCTCTCGCATGTTAAAACCAATAAATGTATATATGTTTCTCTTTTTTTCATATAACTCGATCCTATAATCTTGTATCAAATTACAACGGGACTAAAGAAGTCTTTATTTCAGGAGCAATTTGTGTATAGTCTGTGTAAATAATAATGTGATTTGCTTACAGATTATATTGGGTACATAAATTATTTCAAGCAGCGACGGGTTATTACATCTTCAGAATCTTATCCGGACGCTTACGATAGTCTAAGTAATATTACATTTAAATACAGCGTGCTCGAGTATATATGATTTCAATTAAAACACACGGAAAAAAGGAATAAAATATTGTATTATTTGTCAAAAAATAAACATTGCATCACTATGTACGCAAACAAATACATAACTACGTTATGTTTAATGTGTAACGAAACTTTTTCCTACCATGCTATAAGAAGTTACATTTCAGAGACAAATTTACTTAACATACATTTAGGATTAACTCCTAATTTCATATAATTATTTTCTTACTTAATAAATACCGATTTTAAAAACATGTACTCCAAAAAATATCACCACAATATGCTATGCTAGGTACCTACTTACTTATGAATTGTCATAAACTATTAGTAATATTCCAATAAATATATATTTCGTATTCGATATTGTGGAGTTTCTTGATGTATCTTGGAAATCAAAGATTCAATGCTAATGAAATTAAAATGTGACCTCCTTGACAATATCCACTTTCTAATTAAACAAAGAAATCCGTTTATAAATAAAGAAATTTTGAAGTAACAAATATTAAAAATATAGTACTGAAATTAAAACCTCCTTTTTAAATTCGTTTAAGAAGGAGATGTCATGAACGGAAGTTACAAGCGTAACGGAAGTGCAATTAAAATTGATAGTAGAGTTTTAACTACTAATGAACGTTTTCAATAATGTAACTCTAATTAAATGTAATTAGTTATCTGATATTGATTTTCTAATCTATCAATGACTCGTGTTTCAATAACAATATTCCCATAGCTTAAATAAGATGACAGATAACAAAATCTTCTAACTCCGGTTATGATTGTCATTAGGATACATTTTGTTTCTGCTTTTAAAACACATGATCTCATAATTAATATGAATTTTAAAATATACTAGCTGACGAGACCACGCTTTGCTGTAGCTCAGTTATTACACGTTGAATTAAAATTATGATGAAGTATCTGGTATTATGGGGTAAGGAGTCTGTCCAAACTTGATACAGAAAAAGTGTCGTCACGTAATTAATATGTTAACAGAACATAAAGTAAATAGGAGTTGGAAAAAGAAATTCAAATTAAAAACGTGGCGCCATCTATGGATATCAGTAACAGTCGATCCTGCAGTTTTCTGTTAACAAACTAATTTACAGCGCCATCTGTTCGAGACTAATGAAACTTACAATTAATAACAATAATCAACATTGACAATCATTTAATTGGTAATAAAAAAATATTGAGGCCATTAATTGAAACATAAATTATCGTATCTCTCAAGTTGGACCAAATTATACACAAATGCCAACATTTCATGAAGATCACTGAGTATTTTCGGAGTTCATCTTGAACAAATATCATGACACTGGATTTTTATATACTTAGATCTAATATTTATATTTATAAAAATTATCATATTTCAGTAATATATATATACGCAATACATAACATTTGAAGCATACGTTTTAACACAGACAAAACGGATTTAAAAGTTAATATGGACTGAATGCCTTCTGTGTTTTCTATAACTTTTATTTCTGTTTATATTTTTTTAGATATTCAGATGATAAATTATTATTATTTTGTAATTAAATAATATTAATTATAAATAAGTTTTATGCATCAGAGTTTCTTTTTATTATTTTATTGCGTTACATAATAAACTATTAAATGAAAGTGAAAATTAAACAGTCTGTATATATAATGTTAGATCATGTCGTTTCTTTTTAGCACGCGTGAATTCGTATGTCTCTCTCTTTTCAACTACCCAAATTGCATCATCGATGATCCAGTTCTATGACTTTCTGAGTTCACGATTTTTTTATGTAAATGTTGTTTTATGTAAAAATGTAGATTATTCATAAAAATCTAATCTTTGGTTAAAATATATGTTTTAATTGTTTCTAAATACACGAGCACGCTGTATGTACATATAGTTAATATTAAAAAGAACAATTTATTCATTGTTAGCTTATAGCAAAGGCCTAACCCGCCGAATGGTGCAATAAAGATTTACAAAATTGTTTCAACATATTGTAGAGAACGTCACTATATTATTGTCTTGTACAAATAAAGGTGTCCTTTTGGAGGAGATATAATTAAAATTAATCACTTGGCACTAATTAGTGAATTCTGCCATATGTATTAGAGTCATATATCCTGTGTCATAGAACCAAATATTAAAATACATTACAAACAAAAACTAACACAAAACAAATGAAAACTTAGAATCGAATCGTGCGACAGACACTTACGCAGGCCGGCATGACAGCGGTGACCAGCGATGGATAGTATGTCTCTCGGTGGTCGCCACTGTTTTTGGATTGTACTATGCTTACCATCAGGCATTGTACAGTCACTTTGCCGAGCTACAATAAAAAAAAAAAAAAAACTGTAAACGATTACTAATACCAGCTCTAATTTTGAAATGATTACGGTCTAAACACTTATTAAACGATACAGGCTTGTTTTCATCCTAAAAGTACCTAAAAATAAACAAATGCAGCAGTTACGAGGAAAGGCATGAAAGAAAAAAAACATAAATTATCAAAACCTTTTTTTAAATAGCATTGTGTAAACATTTGCCAGTGTCACTGTTTGTATTTTTGTTTATATATAATTTTCAATAATATTGTGTAAACAGAGGCTTAGCTACCGATGTATTCATGGTCCGAGACCCCCGAGCTGTAATTAACTCTTTCTCAGTTGCCAGATTTCGAAGAAATACCACCAAATTTATGTAATATATTTAAATACATGTAAATTTACTCAAGTTTAGGAAAAAGAAATAAAAACCATATACAATATAATAGATTCCGTGCAAAATCGAGACCAATTAAGTAACAGAAAAGCTTAAAATTCTAATTTAAACGAATAATGTAGACATATGTAGGACACAATTTAAGATTATTTTATTTTCATATTTCGTCTAAAAAATTCGTTATTGTTTTTGTTATTATAATGCTGTTCCCACTAAAACACGTCTGTTGAGTTACATGGACGACATGATTTCTCTTTCGTATGAACGTAGTGTGTAAATGTCGGAACAATGTTTGGGAAGCTGTGACGTCACACGCCGTGATTGGTAATTCTGTTCACGTAACAATGATAATGACTTTTTTTAATGACGGGCTATTTTAAGCTTGTATATGATATTGATATTTTGTATTTTAAAGACAATTGAAGTAAAATTAGACGTCATAATTTACAATTAATGTTTACAAGTCTATTACATATGCAAGCAGTTTTTATATATGATTATAAATAATTGAATATGTAAAGTAAAAAAATTAAGACATGAATGTTTCTTCTGAAATATAGTAATGATGAATAAAATATGGTTTTAATATTTCCTATCTTTTGTCATTCAATGTTTTTATGTACATGCGAAGTGGTAAAGCTTCGCTTCATCGCCAAATATAGGTTAACAAGCGATCTACAATTTTTAAGAGTTTTGCAGAGACATTGATTATTTATGTGTTTTATCGGATGCACATGAGAGTGTTTTTATCAGCTTTTTCATAAGATGCCCTCAACGCCGTATCAGATTCACACTTCCCGTCGCTGGCTGGATCGTGGCTTGCAGTTGAAAATCTGTCACATAGCATCGGTTGGTGTGTTCCGGCACACGCAATAGAGACCTAGTTTCTTCTAGATTTTGCGTGTTTGCAAATGAGGTTGTTGTCGAACTCTAAATCCCATAAAGTAGATATATGTCGCTTAATCATATGATCATTTAAATTACCGAGGGTTATTATTATGACTCTGGTTTTTCCAACATCGGATTTAAAGGTTAACCTTAAAGAAAGAATGCTTTGAGGATAAAATATATTGAAGTCAGACTTCTTTAGGCGCAACTAGGAGGCAACTGAACGATAATGCAACGGAAGTCCGTTACGGCAATATGGCGTCACGTTTCTGTACCATCCGGTTAGATAATAATTAAACATAACCAGTACTTCTATTAAATTATAATAAATTTAATTCGTTACTGATCTTCTATATTTCATCTACTTTATAACAAAGAGTTGCTGATAACATTTCCTGTGTTATTTAAGTTCTCCTTTAGCTGCTAGATAGTACTACAGACAATAAAACTTTGATTTTATTTGTTACTTACTTTGCAACCAGATGACGGCACGATCGCACTCCCCTATATACATAGTTAATTTTATTGTATGATTTTTATTATTTTCAATTTAATATTTTTAATATTTTTTTTTTGAAACATTTTTCATTGGTTTTGTTTATAAACTTTTTATGAACAAAATCCAAAATATTTAAAAAGTTTTACTTCAATCGCATGTGACGGTTATACGCACTAATTTTTTTGTTATGCAATTCGCGTGTGGTATCGCCGGGGGTGACGACCCTAATGCGTTCTCTAAATCCGACCCTGTATTTACGTGAATAAACACGTGATAGTATACATTGCGAGTTAATATCTACAGTCTTCGTCAAACTTTGTAACCACTCTCAAATAGTTACGCAAACAAAGTCCTCCGACACGTCTGTCTGTCTGTTCGCGATAAACTCAAAAACTACAGAACGGATTTTCATTGTGTTTTTACCTGTAGATAAAATAATTCATGTGGAAGGTTTAGGTACATAATTTGTCAAGGTTTTTTATTATATGGCCGGGATAATGTCCGCCGGAATCGCTAGTTATCTATACTAATATTATAAAGAAGTAAAGTTTGTGACTTTGTGACGTTGTAGGGGGTAATCTCAAGAACTACTGGTCTGATTTGAAAACTCTTTGTATGTTATATACCTCATTTATCGAAAATGGTTATAGGCAATATATCATCACGCTAAGACCAATAGGATGAAAACCACCAATGAAAAATATTTCAAAGTCGGAATTTTTTCCTCTTAAGAGCTTCCGCTGCGTGTTAGAAATAAAGGATATCTTTAGTCCACGCGAACGAAGTCGCGGGCAGAGGCTGGTAGTATTATATACATAACATCTGTACAACGAGAAATATATGTCAATTTTAGATTCGTATAATGTTTATACATATAATAATATTGTATAATGTATTGGAAAAATATGAAAAAAAAATGTACCCGATCGAGTTTCTTGCCGGTTCTTCTCAATGAGTGGGTTTTTTTCGAACCTGTGGTAGTTTTGACCATAATAAGTACCTTATTAGGGCATAAACTGAATAAAGTATTTTTGATTTTGATTTTACCTTTTTATAGCGCAAACAGAAACTTATAGCTATATTCAGAGCGGCCAAATAGTTTGATGAGTACTATACCTCTCTTGCATCCAAATTTATGACAAAATAAGATATTCTCACCCTTATCCCATCAAATTAGTGTCGGCACAACATATTTTCTTCTTGTACTCTCCCCTGCCAGATATCATCTCAGTATTCACACCTTTTATACACATATCATTTGTCACACAATCTATCCATACCCTTTTCAGTGTTCCTCGTCTTAAGCATACACTTTGGACGACGATGATCACTTACCATCAAGTGACCCACGTGTTTGTTTGTCTCTTACGATATAAAAAAACCTTTATATTTCAAATAAAAAAATATAACTTTATTTAACACCATAAAAGATTTTTACCACAGATTCTTTAAGAATTCTTATATTTAAGTACATGTATATATCTTCTTATGACACATAAAAAATACATTTGTTTTAATAATACGTCACAATAACTGCTAACATTACCAACACCATTTATCACAAAAACTTCGTGAACGCCATCTTTATGTCAATTTTTTTAAGCTATTTTATATAACAAATTATATAAAAAAATATTTTCTCTAATTCAATGATGCACTTGTAGCAAAATTCAATAATAAAATTGGAAACTAAAGCCGTAAGCTACACTGGGAATTGCTTATATATTACTGTGTTTAATAGAAGATAATTTTCCTTCTAACACTTCTTCACAACGGCCTTAGTTATTTATAAAAATATATAAATAAAAAAAATATATTCCTATAAAAATATTATTAAACTTACATCGATAGTTATCTAGTTTACAACAATTAAAGCACATATTATATTGTATAGTAGTCTGTTCCAATTAATCCTTTAAAAAAACTCACACACTGAAGATATAAAAATACCAGGTGAAAGATTAGGCACTCGCAGGATATGATACTTCATGGTCACACTTGATATATAGAATAATAATATTAAAATAAATATAAATCAACAAAAAAAAAGGACCTAAGTTTGTTTTAAGACTTTCAAAAGTGTAAACACTTTAGGTGCAATGATTGGTGTCGAAAGCTACAATGGGCGACCTGGAGGTAATAATTTTCGTTAATAAAATGGGCAATGATCCTTTTTGTATTGTTCCTGACGTTCCCACGTTTCCTTTAAAATGAAAGTGAAATCACCCGACGGTCATTGACATTGTGCTTTTACGTAGACGCGTAAAGGATTGTGGAGTTTGTATTTTTTCAAATAAGTAGGTCACATATTAAACACTTATTTTTTTAATTGATCTAGAACGAGAATCGAGTGCAGAGTGCCCTCTAGAAATATTGCTACTGTGTAAACAGTCACCTGGTATAACAAAATCAATGTATGTTCATTTGCATTTAAATGTAATATCAAAAAGTGATATTAAATATTGCAACAACTAGTAACACATTATTGAGGAATAGTTTAGATATTAAGATATTATTTTGCTGTTGGATTATATGATACTCGTTATTATTATAGACTAGTTATACCCGCGACTTCATTCGCATATGTACAAAAACAGTGATGAAGAAAATCATATAAATGTATTTTATTTCATTCTATATTATGTGATATTGGTATTGTTTTAACGTAATATAGTTCGATTACTGTGCATAAGTGTAGGAGATATTGCATAAGTGACCACAGAGCTTGGGTGCTGAGAATCCACAAAAACTTCCTAGAAAGTTCTAACAAGGGAGCCAGCATCTTGTTAATTCATAGAAATTAGCACAAAATACTTGTAATATTGAAATAGTACCTATTGGACATTGGCAGTAATAATGTGGAAGACTGAATTCCAAGAAAAAAAAACAACGTTTTAATAATGGCGTCTCGTAGATACAAATTCTGCCAGTGTCAAGTCAGTCATGGGAGAGTCACGAAAATTCCTTCCTATGAATTCCGAAATCTATTTGAAATATTCCATATATGACTGTGAAAATGTATTAAAATCCGTTGCGTACTTTAAGAGAACTAATGTGATACGAATAACGAGTTTGCATTATAATATATATCTACAAATTCAAATATAACAAACATATTAATATTCTTATTAAGATCAATTGGAACACACTCTATACATTTAGTTAGTTAAACATTATCATTTTGTGAGAGGCATATTATCACGCGTCCATACTTAGTACTGTTGGAGTTTCATTAGAATCTCCGGTAAACGAGGAGATTGAAGAAAACCAACCCGAGATCCAATATATAATCAGACTCCAGAATACTATTCTGGTGATCAGATCCACCCACCACATGCTGAAACAAGTTTCATTATATAAAATTATTGAAGACAGATTTTTGCTCATCATAAGATCTGTAAGAGATCGACTGCAGATTCGTAGGCCTCTTTCCGAAGCTATGGGTATAATATATTTTGTAGTGGTAGAGCCACGCTGAAGCTATAACTGGCTTCAGCATGAATGGGTCGGCTCGACCGAGGTAGTATTACCCTTTTGCAGAAAACCGACGTAAAGTAACAGTGCTTGTATTGTTGTGTTTCGTTCGGTCAGTGAAAGCGCCGAAGGCTCGCCTCTCCTCACTTTCCTTCTCTTCTTTTTCCTTCCTCCCTCCACTCTCATCCTCCCTAACACACGCTGGCAACGCACTTGAGACTCCCCTGGTGTTACAAGTGTCTATGGACGGTTTTTTTATATCAAAGGAGGCAAACGAACTGTTGGGTCACGTGATGTTAAGTGATCACCACCGTTCATAGCCACTAGCGACATCAGGGAAGTCGCTGTGCGTTGCCAGCCTGTATATGGGAGAGCGGGAGGGGAAGGAAAAGAAGGACAGAGGAAGGGAGGTGGTCCTGCGGCGCTCTCACTAACTGAACGAAACACAACAATGCAAGCACTGTTATTTCACGTCGGTTATCTGTGAGAGGGGTGGTACTGCCTCGGACGAGCCAACCCTTTTATGCTGAAACCAGTAATAGCTTCAGCGTGGCTCTACTACGGTGGTGATCACTTAACATCAGGTGACCCAACTATTCGTTTTCTTCTTGTGATTAAAAAAAAAGAGACAGAGGAAATTAAGAAAATTCGTTGGTTTTTTTTTCTCGAACTGACTACGCTATTGACCTAGCAAGGTCTTAACACCTTCACCGGAGAATTCGTTGGTACATGCCCGAGTATGAACCTGCGACCATCAGATTAACATTCCAGCGTTCAAACCACTAGTCTACCACGACTCTCCACTATGATATTGTAAACTCAAATCAGTTTTTTTTTACGTTATTTACATATTTTTCATAATGTATCGTGAGTGTTGAACTAAATAGTATATAAGTACAGAATGGAACAGAATCCCTATAAATATATTTTATCTATAGAAAAAAATAATCGTAATACAATTACAAAGCAATATTATCGTTGCTTACAAAATTTCTTCATAACACAATGTTGTTTGTTTACTTTCCCAACACTGCGTATACGTTTACCGTTTGACCCATTTCACACATTGCTCAATGCCTGGTGGTATTAAATAGAGAACGGATTGTTTTTAAACTTAAAGCTTACAAACTGTTTTAATCTTTGAATATTATGAATCTATACTATATATACTATAATATTATAAAGAGGTAAAGTTTGTGAGTTTGTGACGTTGTAGGGGGTAATCTCAGGAACTACTGGTCCGATTTGAATAATTATTTCAGTGTTATATATCTCATTCATCGAGAATGGTTATAGGCTATATGTAATCACGCTAAGACCAATAGGAGCGGAGCACAGATGAAAAATGTTTCAAAATCTGGATGTTTTTTGCTTTTCAAAACTGCTGCGTGTTAGTGTTAGTGTATTTATTCTACGCGGACGAATTCGCGGGCAGTGGCTAGTATTGGATAAAACTTAGCTCCCATTATAAACTTTGAGGGTAAATTTAAAATGCGCGAAGGGTGATCTGTGGAAAGAAAATGAGGGAGATTTGTATTTAGTATGTCTACTTACACCCTCATGTGTCTCCTCGCAGCCGGCAGTGTGTCATCATATTCTTTCAGTATATAAATTCTTGCTGCTCTGATACAGTCCTCAAAGTACTTAGAAATGTCTACACCTGTAACGTAAAAATTAATTCTGATTCCAGACAAATTACTTTTATTTGTGGTCCCGGCCATAATAATAAAAAAAATGAGCCGTCACGGGACGCCTGGCAGATGTGAAACATCGAGATTGTTTTGTATAAGTTATATGCATAAAAGAACAGATTACGACAGGAATCAGCTATGGCGTAATGAAAAAGATAAAGAATTACAAATCTATTCTTTAAAATAATGACTGGTTATGGAATATTTACTTTTATTAAATACAAAAATTCAACTAGGCACAGGCGCGGTGTGTTTGGCGGCATTTATTAAAGGGTACTAGGTTGTCTGCGCGTGCTGCGTATCACTAGTAGAACGAGTGACCAACAAATTGAATCTTATACTTATAAAGATAGAGTTGCAAATATTTTTGAGTATTTCGTTAATAGTGCAAAGTTCGTGTTTTGCGTCGCCACGTCTCGCCACGCCAACAATCAGGTTTACCCTCCACCTATACATGTTTCACATCAAACATATAATCATACTACTGTTACATTATTTATATACTTTGATACATATTTATGAAACTTTTATATGTTCTTAAGGTGTGGAATAAAGAGTAGACCCAAAATACCAAGCTCATTTAATTGATCTTCAATATTGTATTCAGGCTTATATAACAGACTTACCACTGTGATGATATATATCTAATACCTTTAAACGAGCAATTCTTGTATATTTTTATATTGTTATATATTCAGGATCCCGGAAACGGCGTCAGCGATTTCCGTATAATTTAGTACGTAGGGAGTTTCGGGGGCGATAAATCGATCTAGATAGATTTCATTTAAGGAAACTTTTTATGTGAGTTTTCAGGCAATAAAAACACCTACTGTCCAGGAACTATTTTAATAAGAAATATAAATATAGCATACTTTTTTTTTTTTTTAACTTTATTTTTGGCAATCAATCTTTCCGATTATTACTGCCATTGTCACGTAGTCAATAATATCACAAACTTCGTGTGATCATTCCAATATCAAGCATCGTGTGAAACCATATTCTAACAAGTTGGTGGATCCCTTGCTAGAACCTTCCAGGGAGTTTTTGTGGCATCTCAGAATTTCATGCTCCGTGTTATTATTTTCCATTCACTTCACTTATGCATAATAAACTAACTATATTACGTAAAACACCACCAAATTTACACAATATATAGTCGAATAACACAAGATTATGAATAAAATATAAAATCCACTACATGACAGACTAAAATCCCGCCAAAAACTCTATAGCATACTTATTACATAGAATACTTATCGTAGGTGGTAGAGCCCCGCTGAAGCTATTTTTGGTTTCAGCATGAATGGGTCGGCTCCTCCGGGGTAGTACCACCCCTCTCACAGATAACCGACATGAAAAAACAGTGCTTGCATTGTTGTGTTTCGTTCGGTCAGTGAGAGAGCCGGAGGCCCCCGTCCCTTCCTCTTTCCTACTTTCCCTTTCCTTCCCCTCCTGCTTCTCCCATATACAGGCTGGCAACGCACTTGCGACGTCCCTGATGTCGCTAGTGTCTATGGACGGTGGTGATCACTTAACATCACGTGACCCACCAGTTCGTTTGCCTCCTTTGATATAATAAAAAAAAAGAAAAAATAACTTACCAACAGCGTCCACTTTATAATCTCGTCTCTCTCTAGTGTTGAGCCTTCTTCTAACAGTTTGAGCGATATCTGATTTGAAATCCCATTGATTGTTCGTGTAATATTCAAATACTTCGAAACCCTTGTTGATACGACGTTGAACGCGCATTAAACTAAAAGTTAAAAA
Source organism: Antheraea mylitta (assembly GCA_014332785.1). NCBI lineage: Eukaryota > Metazoa > Arthropoda > Insecta > Lepidoptera > Saturniidae > Antheraea > Antheraea mylitta. The sequence continues at coordinate 373,059 of JACEII010000063.1, read as the reverse complement.
CAGCATTATCAACCTCCCAGAGACCCACTACAGCGCTAAAGGCCTCTTCCCGAAGGAAGCCATAGGATTATCATTACGACAGCCCATGACGATTACAAACTCTGAGAAATACACAATTCTATGTTATTCCCACATATGGTGTTACTACATATTGGAGATCAACCCCTATCCTATCTTATTTAGTTTAGAGGAATTTTTCCGACACAGAATACATATAGGAGTTGTCGAGGCATGCATGCTTGGTACACATGCATGTTTCAATAACTCATATACGTATATCTAGATAGCTTAGCTTAGGCTGGCTCAGATAGGTCGCGATTTTTGCACAAAACAGCCGACAGCCCAAGCCGAGGTGTGCCGTGCACCCTTGAGTTAGTCACCCAAACATTCCAAATCGGCTTTTCATTTCGAAAAAAAAAAAAACATATTGAAGTTAAATTAGTTCTTACAGAAATAAAACACTTCTTCGTTCGGGCCATCGTGTAATTTGAAAGGAAAGAATCACTGACAACATAAAATAACGCATAGATACAGAATTCACTATATATAGATTGTATTCGTTTCTTAACATTACAAGAAAATTCCTCGAGTTCAGATTCCTCATGATGTTTTCGGTAATACTTGATAGTTTTGCCAATTTAAATTAGTAAATGTACGCGAATTCCAAAAAAATTGTTGGTAAATGTGCGGAATTCGAACCTGCAGGTATTAGGTTGATATTCCAATAGTCAAACCACTAGGCGACCACGACTTTCAGGAGCAGGACACTTTTCAAAAATAACACAAGATCTAAATGAGATATTAAGAATACTTGAAAATTATACTATAAATTAAAAGAACTTAATAAATATAAACAATTTCATTCTTACGTATACCAGGTAACTGTTTACACAATAGCAATATTTATAGAGATTTACACTCTGCACTCGATTCTCGTTCTAAATCAATTAAAAAATAGGTTCTTAATAATTGACTTAATTATCTAGAAAAATACAAAAATTATACACAATTCTCTACGCGTCTATGTTAAAGTACAATGTCAATGACCGTTAGGTGATTTCACTTTCATTTGAAAAGGAACGTCAGGAACAAAACAAAAGGGATCATTGCCCATTTTATTAACGAAAGTTATTAACTCCTGGTCACTCATTGTAGCTTTCAACACCGATGATTGCACTTACAGTGTTTATACTTTTGAAAGTCTTAGAACAAACTTTAACTTAGGTTCTCTTAGTTGTTCATTAGTATTTGTTTTAATATTCTTATTTTATATGTTAAACGTGACTATGAAATATCATATCCTGGAATACTGCATGCGTCCAACCTTTTACCTGGTATTAATCCTTGTAATGTTTTAATAAATTAAACCAAAAAACAATACACTTAGAGACATCTATCGCCAAACTACCGCGAATTTTAATTTTAAGACGCCCATAGAGTAATAATACAAAACAAGGAATTTTCAAAGTCAACATTCTCTCATTGGCTAAGACGCATCACTTTGATTAGTGTGAGTTCAAAACAGTTGTAAACCAATCGGACGCACGCTTTCATCTTTACACTTTGATAAATCTCTATTTATTTTTACTTTACATTATTTAGTACACTGTTTGTCAAAAAAATTCAATAAAATTGAAACTTAAAACACAAATGAATTATAGTCGAATTCGGAGCATTCACAGACCATCTACATATATATTTTTACACATAAAAAAATTTATATCTAATGTACCTGTTACGGACAGCGAGCCATTTGCAAGACACTAAATAGTTTTAAATAGTGAATAGTTATAGGAAGTGAAATACGTAAATGTATTACCCTTTAGCTTGTAGTGCATATTGTTTTAGTACGTAGAAACTCAGTGTTAGCAATAAGTTGTATGGACATTAACGAAAGAATAGGCAGATAATTTGTTAGGAATAAGTATTGTTTTAAACTGTGGAGGATGTAATAAAAATAAATCAATGCCACGGTCAAGGGGAATAAGCACAAAGAAACGACATCATATGGCTTATTCATCAAACGGACGCATCCTATGGGGTCTCGGTCGAGCTGTTTTCGATCCGACGCTATAGTTTTTCGTGAGCCGGATTTGATAGAAAGCATCATCAATTATATTCGTAATAGTACCTTTTAGATATCTGTGAAAAGAATTATTGTAGGTGCCTTGAAATAAGTAATAAAATATATTACAATCCGTATTAGAAATGTCTATCTATTTATTTGGACACGCATCATTACTATAAAGTACTATATGTTCATAATAAAACCTTAACAAGAAAATCATAAAGCATATCCTCGAGTAACACTCAGTTTTTGTTTCATTAAAGTCGGTTCACTGTATAAAATTGGGGTTTAAGGGGTGTCGAGTAACATCTTAAGACTTGAGACACCCAAGCCAACCTCACCCGCACGTGGTGCACCCTGCTGATCAACGAACGAGGCAATGCCGAAAGCGGGGTGGTAGGGTTTTACAGCCCGACTGGGTCGCAACCATCATGTATATGGCGAAAAAGCCCGTCATAGTGACTCGCTTCTGCGCGTCGCGTTTCGGAATCAGCCTGTGCATATCCAGTACCGGGTACCAGTACTTTCGTCATTATGGCCGGCATGACAGCGGCGATGTCTCTCGGTGGTTGCCGATGTTTTTGGATTGTACTATGCTTAATATCAGGCATAGTGCAGTCACTATTTCGTGCTTCGATAAAAAAAAAAGTTATTGTAATTTTAATGACGACACGCGGCTTAAGTACAATATATAAGTAGATAAGTAATTCACATGACTGTATTAATCGCTGTTTTTCATGTAAAGTTCCATATGGACGAAGTCACGGGCATACCTATAAGTTATTATAACTTGGAGCGGTATTAAAACTTACACAGGTTTGTAGCCGAGGCAGAAGAGAAGAGTGTCCACAATGATAGCAGGGATCCAGTGGAAGAAGAAAACGCATATATTGTGGTGTAATCTCGAATGTTTCATAGAACCCCCGGGATACCTGACAAACAACACAAAGGAAATGTAGCTATCAAATCGCTCAACCCTAAAAAAACACAAAGTTGTAAAGTAAAAGTTAAATTTGTGTTTAGTTTGTTTTTTTATGCTGCTATTAGAAGATCTCTAGGTTTTGAAACTACATTGAAAACAATTTGAATGCACTACGCGAAAATTAGAAATCTAGCATTCTTCAATCTATTATTGCACCAATCACAGCAGTTGATTTTTGATTTCATGCGATTGTTGGCATGGCGATGACTTAACGATGCCATGCGCAAGCTACTTTGCGATCTCTCTTGCCGCACTGAGCTCGCATAATAGTGTAATTTAAAATTTGTTTGATTCGAGCAATTTTAATATTTCACATCTGCCAGGTGACCCGTAACGTCTCATTTTTTTAATAAATCAATGCATGACTTCATACGTGTTGTGTTTGCGACACGAGTGAAACAGCAGCCAGTTGAACTCGCACTGACGTCTATTACAAGAAGTATCAGTAAGCGCAATTACTGTATACATAGACATAATTTCTCGCTCACTTTTAGTTATATATTACTATCAAAGAAAATTTTGAAATTCGGAAATTTTTGAAATTTGAAATTCGGAAGTGATTGCTTCATTTTGGTGACAACACAACATATGTAGTAACTTTTTTTTTTCGAACTGACTACGCTATTGACCTAGCAAGGTCTTAACAGCTTCACCGGACTACTAAGGCGAGCGCTTAAGGCACTCAGCTGATTTTATATTGGCAACCAGCTCAAGGGTGCACGGTACACCTCGGCTTGGCGGTTGCCCGTTGCATGCAAAAAACGCGACCTATCTTAGCTAGCCTAGCTAACTATTCATATATGTATGAGGTGTTGAAAAGTATATGTGTACCAAGCATACACGCCTCGACAACTCGTCCATATATTTATTATCGGAAAATTGAGAGTTTTTCAGTTCGATAAGGGAAAGAAAAGTAAACCCTTCCACTTTCATGTGTAAGCGTGTAGGCGTGCACGTGTGTGGGGCTGATCGTGTAGTGTTGTAGCGGTGATGTATATTTGTGTGTTACCGTATCGTGCAAGCAACGCACTCAAGGGCTCCCTACCGAGGGATCGAACCTAGGCTTGAGCCGCTGCCGTGGGAGGCCTAATCGGGTGTGCGGGAGCGAAGTTAACCCCCAGACCACGGCGGCGTGATCTGTGGTTACGCGGGCGTGGGCGTGAGCACGCTCTGTTTCGATGGACAGGCTGGTACTGATCGTTCGCTGACGTGATATCGTCGGGAGGATCGGTAAAAATATGTCGCGGACGTCTTCTATATCGCCCAGCGTTCGGTACGGGTTCGTAATTTGCGGCGGATACCACTAACGGACTGAGTTATGTAGTAACTAGTCGTTGGTCGCCTTTTAAGGCATTTAGCCAAAACTGACAGCCAATAATATTCAAGATTATATGAACAGCAGTAACCTCCACGATATATTCAGTAGCACGGACGCCGGTCAATAGCTGATATATGTATATTATTGCATATTATAAAGTCCTCTGCCACGTTTGTTACGTCTGTATTGTTCGCGATTAATTCAGAAATTACTGAAGGGATTGTCATGCGGTTTTCACTAGTAGATAAAGCTATTCATGAGGCAGGGTTTGGATATATAATTTGAAGGTTTTTTTTTTTATTATCAGGGCAGAACAACGTCCGTAGGGATCGTTAGTGTAATATATGTTAGCAATATATTAGGAACGGCTAAAATTGGGTTTCATACATTTTGTAATGTAACGACTCAATTGCGTTAACTTTAATAAAGTCCAATTTTTTTTTTAAAGTCTCGGTCGTGTTCGCAACTATATTGCTTAAGAAACTTACACAAATATAAAAATAACAATGACAATAAACTTAACAATAGTTAGGTTTGTACAAATCCTTAGCATCTTTCAAGATACGTTCAGACAATAAGGAATTGTACAAACTAATATGGTATGAACTAGGAACATTAAGCTGAGATCTAATACCTTCACTCCGAACACATTCTACGAGGATGTGGTGCACATCATCCAAGAGTCCACAGCTCTGGCAGAGCGATAAAAGCGAACTTTTTCAATGGGATATGTCCTGAATGTAATTTCATTCCCGTGATTGCTTCGCTACGAGTAATCGTACTGTTATCTAAAATCCATTTCTAATATATATGAAATGTTAACTCACCAGGCGACACCGTTGAGTGGCACTCGATTCATGATAATCTCCCTCCCAGCGTCAATCATCTCCGACCAAGTCACCTTTATCTCTGCTGATGATGTGAAATTGATAATATTCGATTTCTTATCCCTGAGAGTAAAAAAAAACTCATTAAGCATTTGCAAAAATGTCTTGCTTTCGAGTTACTTCAACATATAGCTCACTTCTACGATCTATACATATAATAAGAATGTAAATCTAACTTGTCATAACACATTTGCACAGCATAACACATTCCCAGTGCAATTCAATGACACAAAAGACTCACCCATACACTATGTAGTTCCAGGTGGCTATCATGATGCCGTTGATGAAGACGTCCACTGGTAGATAATCAGCATAACTGTTACTCTTGCAATACATTGAACGAATGACGCCTTTCCCTGCGCCTGATTACGGATATTTATTATCTTTTTATTGCAATACTATTTCAATGCCGCTATAATTGGGTTTTATAAATGTTTGACAGTTAAAATAATTCTTGCTTTTTTTTTGTCAACCAACCAAAGGTACAATAACAAGTGTCTTAAAATTATTTCAATACTTAACAAGATGATGGCTCCCTAGTTACATTTTCCAGGAAGTATTTGTGACAAGTTAGAATTCATACTCTGTGATATTAATTTCTATCCACTTCTCTTGTGCACAATAACCGAAGTTTACTACGTAGATATTACAAAAAGTAGAGTGAAATAACACAATATCTATACTAATATTGTATAGAGGTAAAATTTTTGAATTTCTGAATTTGTAGGGGGTAATCTCAGGAACTATTGGTCCGATTTGAAAAGTCTATAGGTATATCTCATTTAGAGAGGAATATATGCGATAGAGACGCTAATTTTAATTGTAGAATTGTATTTAAAGATCTCACAACATGCTCCTAGCTTGATTTAAGAAATATAAACCCTTTGGAAAGCAAATTAATCTTACCAATTAGAAGACCCGTTGGTCCGTTAATGTTGTCAGTCCAACCGGGAATGGGGTCCTGCCATATCGGGATCACTGAAGCAAGGGAGTCATTGTATTATTAAACTTATATCATTCCATTATTATAAAACAAAGCCTTCTGGCACGTCTGTCTGTCTGTTCGCGATAAACTCAAAAACTACTCAACGGAGTTTCATGCGATTTTCACCAACAGATTGAGTGATTCACGAGGAAGGTTTGGGTATATAATTTGTCAACATTTTTGAAGTAATTTTTTTAGGCGCGACTAGGAGGTAACTGGACGACAATGCAACGGAAGTCCGGTACGGCAATATGACTTCACGTTTCTCTACCATGCGGTTGGATAATAATTAAACATAACCAAAACTTATATTAAATCATAACTAATTTAATTCGTTACTTATCATAGTAATCTTTTCGTACTTGTACTTTTCTGTATTTTATTTACTTCATAGCAAGAGTTGTTCATAATATTTCCTGTGTTATTTAAGTTCTGAATTAGCTGATAGATGGAACTACAGATAATGAAGCTTTGATTTAATTTGTTATTTACATACATTGAAACTAGACGGCAACACGGTCGCGCGCCCACATATACATAATTAATTCTATTGTATGATTTCATTATTATATATTGTTTTTTTAATAAATGTTTGATTGATTTGTTTATAAAATGTTCATTGACAAAATCAAAAATATTTAAAAAGTTTGACTTCAATCGCCTGTGACGGTTACACACACTCATTTTTTTTTATTATGTGGGCGGGACCGAACCGCTAGTAAAATATTAAAATGGTACATACCTATGGAAGGTCTTAGAACCATAGCCGGCATTTGATCCATCGCTTCAACAACCAACGCCTCTCCTAATGCCTTAGTAAAAGCATAGGAGTTCGGTAACTTATCAAGCAACCTGTAAATTATAATATTAAATAGTTTTCATATCAGCTCTAAGTAATTAATACATGCAACCAATTATATCTTTATGTATAAATTTCTTCTGTACGTGTGTATGTCACTGAACTCCTCTTAAACATCTGGACCGATTAAAACGAAATTTTGTGTGCGTATTCCATTGGATCCGAAAATGGTTTAGATTTACAGTTGAACCCGTTAGTACACAATTACGGTGGGACAACGTCCGCAGAGACCGCTAGTTATAAGTAAAAGCTATAAATACGACAAGAGCGTTTCGATAACGCCTTGTTAAAACTTGGCTATCTAGCCTAACTTTGACGGCTGCCCCATCAATTCGCCCATGTCTAAGTAACATGTAACTATTTCTTTTTCACTACCAATATTGAGATATGCCATCTCACTTCCACATTTTATCTAAGACAGTGTGGCGTTACAATATTACCTTACGTATGTGTGCGTTATCGTGCCATTTGTTTTGTCTAAATGTCATGTAGGTAACGTACCAGCAACATTTTAGTTATAACATCATCGCATGCAACACATCAAGGGAAAGAGAAGTGACTCATATTAAAGTACGACAATCCCTTACTCCCTTTATTTTGTTAATTCTCATTAGCTTTGTGCGAAACAACAACGAATAAAAATTAAGGAAACATCAGATCAACTTGTAGTTTTTTTTTTATTGAAGCACGACAAAGTGACTGCACTATGCCTGATGGTAAGCATAGTACACAATCCAAAAACAGTGGCGACCACCGCGAGACAGATCATCCATCGCTGCTCGCCGCTGTCATGCCGGCCATAATGACGAAAGTCACCTGGTACTGGATATGCACAGGCTGATCCCGAAACGCGACGCGCAGAAGCGAGTCACTATGACGGGCTTTTTCGCCATGTATATGGTGGTTGCGACCCAGTCGGGCTGTATTACCCTACCACCCCGCAAAGTTAGCAAACAATCGTCTATTAAAACAAAATACTTTTAAATCCAAATTTTAAAATACAAAAGATGATAACAGAAACAGAATCTATACAAAAAAGTGCGTGTAACCGTCACACACGACTGAAATAAAACCTCTTTGGTGTTACAACAGATGGTGTTTAGGTTAAAAATATAAAGGCATTTATTGATGATGTAACATTAGTAATATATTATACAGTTATTAATTTTTTATATTTTATTTGCTTCATAACAAAGAATTGCTGATAATATTTTCTGTGTTATTTAAGTGCCGAATTAGCTGATAGATGGCGCCACAGACAATAAGCATCGATTTAATTTTTTACTTACTTACGTTGATACCAGATGGCAGTACGGTTGCACGCCCATATATACATAATTAATTGTATTGCGTGATTTTTATTATTATTTAATTTAATTTATTATTTCTCGTTTTCAAACATTTTTGATTTATATCTTTATAAACCATTTATTGACATAATGAAAAATATTATCTAACCGGATGTTACAGAAACTTGACGCCATATTGCCGTAACGGACTTCCGATGTATTGTAGTCCACTCCTAGTCGTGCCTAAGGAAGTTTTACATAAAAAAAAACAATTTCGTATGTATTTAAGTACATTGCTCCATAACGGCTAAATATATTGTGACGGCAGAGTAAAGATATCGAAAAAGTAGTAAGCATCTATCCACCTTCAAGAACAATCTTATTTACAGTGTTAATAATACTATCCTAAGTTTTTTGCGTCAAAATATATTGTAATGATTTAATATATAAGAGTTAGAGTTCCTTTATTATGTGTCATTTAGTAGATAAAGTTGTTACTTGGGAGTGAGAGCGGCGACCGTCTCGGCGTCCATCCATTCGACCGCCTGGATGACCTGGTGCGGGTCCGCTGGAGGTGGATACGGCTTCTCCTCCAGCAGTTTCTCATGCAGGTGACAGTACGATGTGGAAACGTGGATAAACAGCTATGGATTTCAATATCATTTGTTGTAAATACATTCTAATTGATATTTATTAGTCATGATAACAATAATAATAAAGAGTAAACTTGACTGAAAACCTAAAACGCTTTACAGTATTAATTAACAAAAAAATACTTTGTTTTTCTCGAACTGACTACGCCATTAAGTAAGGTCTCAACAGCTTCACCGCATTACCAAAATTATGTATATAACAGTAAATATTAACAAACGAAGAAAAAAATAGAATAAGAATAAATAAAAATATGAAAACGAATCATTACATAATAAGTATTAAAAAAATTGTGCCGTCACAGGACGCCTGGCAGTAGTGAAACACATGTGTAACGAAAACAACACTGTATACACCATACGTATGCAAGCTCAGTGCGGCAAGTGAGCACACAGTCGCTTGCGCATGGCATCGCGTCGCCACGTCTCATACACATCGCCACGTAAACAATCAGGTTTACCCTCGCCTATAGATGTTTCACATCAACAAAGTCTTCTGCCAAGTCTGTCAGTCTGTCTATTCGCGATAAGCCCAAAAACTACTGAACGGATTTTCACGCGCTTTTCATCAGTACATAAAGTCATTCATAACGAAGGTTTATATATATAATTTGTAATAATAATGTGATTATAATTAATATAATTTGGAACACGTCTTTAAAGGAATCGTAAAAGTAAAAATGACAGTAATGACATATGAATCGGGTATTTCAGAAACCCCATATTTTTTTTCCAAACGGGGTTTTTGTGTTTTTTTTTTCTAAAATGGCTTCATATGTCAAACCAAAATTATAGAACTTATCAAAGGAACAGCATCGAGTCATATATCGTATGTATTAGAGAAACTCCCTAAGTCACTGACTAATTATGATACTGATTTTATTTAAAATTAGTAAATATTCATTTTTCCACTATAATGAAGGGCAAGATGGGGTATTGACTGTTAGTAAGTACATTGGTGGCTTTGTATCACATTCTTTTATGCTCAGGAATACATCTAAGGCTGTTTTATCACCGCCCACAAAGTCAGCCTTTGTCAGAAAAAGAAACGTTAGAAGAATAAACGTTATAAAGATGCGAGATCCAAAATAATTAAAACTTATATTCTTCAAGAAATTAAAAGTCAAAGTATTTCATGATAAAATACATAGTGGCCAGTTAAAAATCGGGAAAATAATTAGGATTAAATCTATTGTTGAATTTTGGTTTCAGATTGCTAATTATAAATATACTAAACTAAATAAAACACATAAAAAATATATTTTATTTTCTTGTATTTCAGAAATCCCATAAGGCACATCACTATTAAGTGATTTTCAGGCACTAACATACAAGAAAAAAGTTATTTCATAAAATAAAAACACAATAAAAGCTATCACTTAAACTTTCCTAATGTTATTTCAGGACAATTTTATGTAGCAAAACAGTTTCTCCTGAAGAATTAACTTTCCTTCATTTGTGGGGTTTCTGAAATATCTGATTCATGTAGGTCCGTTATTAGAGACCTAATTGCATCGGTTTACAAAGTAGCTACAAGCAAATATTATTGGAGACTTATTTTATTAATAAATTCCAATGTTTACTTTATGACGTTGCGTTTATAAAAACAGCTCTAATATGAATAAGATATTTTCTATTAATCTTTTAGAACTTGACTACTATCTTGTTTTAAAAACACTTTCTCTTTTTCCAATTGAGGCGCTATTTGATTCAGAGGAAATTAATAGAGATGTAATTACTTAAATATAAACTCACTTTTAACTTCTTGCATTGTTTTCCTAACTCCACCATCAGTTTTGTGCCTCGAACGTTCAACAACACGGCCTTCTTGAGCTCTTCGTCGAATCTGAAATGGATTTCTTCTTCTTAAAAACGTTAGACTAAATCTTAAAGGTAAATTAGTACATGACTCTATAATTTAATTTGCCAGATAATAAGTTCAAATGTCATGTCAATCGAGTCTTAATACATAAAGGCTATTTTAATATAGGCTGGAATAAAATGTAAGCATTTATAACCCAAGGATATTAGTTCGAAAACCATATTGTAGAGGCGCTAATTGGAAAGCACGAGTGCGACCTCTATTTATATAAGGTACCCTGTGGTTTGGAACTCCACAAGTGCCTTCTCAGGGCCTATATTGAATACAGATCTTTTGGTCTTGATAATCTTCAAAATTCAGTAACGAAGACTCGAAAGATTGAATAGAAATAGGCCTAAATGGGAGCTTGACTATAAACTTCTATACAAGACATAGCATATTCCTCACGACAAGTCTTAACAATACATTGTTTAAGCATGTCTGTTTGTCTGTCTGTTCGTGATAAACTCAAAAACTACTTAACGGGTTTTAATGTGGTTTTAAACAGTAAATAAAGTGATTCGTGAGGAAGCTTTAGATATATAATTTGTCAAGGTCTTTTTTATTATCATGACGGAACAACGTCCGCCGAGCTCGCCAGTAAATCATAAATAAAAGTAAATGTATGTCAGCATTATTTAATTTTCCATAGATTAAACTGTAATCATATTTTATTAATCTGTGGATTGATTTTTGTATAATGACTACACGTTGTCGGCAGTGAGACGTGAGACGAGTTTGAATATCTAGTTTCTTTTTAATATTATCTGTGGTCGAAGAAGCTTTTATTTTTTTGATTAATTGAAAAACATTAACGAGTAACAGTTGTTGTTAAGACAAGTTGTATGCATGAGTTATACATCAGTTTTTGGCGGGATCTTAGTCTGTCATGTAGTGGATTTTATATTTTATTCATAATCTTGTGTTATTTGACTGTATATTTTGTAAATTTGGTGGTGTTTTACGTAATATAGTTAGTTTATTGTGCAAAAGTGAAGTGAATGGAAAATAATAGCACGAAGCATGAAATTCTGAGATGCCACAAAAACTCCCAGGAAGGTTTTAACAAGAGATCCACCATCTTGTTAGAATATTGAAATTTATTCACACGACGCTTGTAATATTATTGTACTATCCATTGAAAAAAAACATTGACACTGGCAAATGCTTCTGCGGAGCCAAAACAAGAAAAAGAAGAAGAATTATACATCGGTTGTTATTTTGAAAACCCTGCAGTTTCTCTAAGTTAAATATTAGAATCCTTCATATACCTATTATGAATTTAGTTTTTTTTTTTTTAATTTCCTATAAGATTGAGCTACCTTTACGTAAAGCTCGAATTTAAGCTTACGTCGAAAGATGTGGATTCTAAAAATGCTATTAAGTCAGATTGCGGCTCAAAAAGAGTGAGTTGACACGCTTTTGGTCTTAGTATGTCTTATCAACAATATTAGATTACTGACTACGTTCGGTAGGTTGTAGTGCTACAACACACTCGAAAAGTGAGAATACAATGCGACCGGAACCTTAAAACTAGCGCCACCATATTAGAGATACATCAATTCTTTACATAAATAAGGACGATTATATAGAATTTATCTGTTACTTAAAAAAAACAACATTTTGATCATTATTATTATTATTTTGTGTTACTCAATTATTTTGGGGAAATTAAATAGTAAATGCTTCCACAGTTTGGCAAATAAAAAGTAAGGTGTTGTCGGTTTACACGCACTTCTATGTCGAAGTTATTGTACGGTAAAGCTCTGCCCGGATAAATAGTCACAGTACCTACAAATTGTTAAATTGGCATCACCGACAGACTGTATCTTGTAACAACGGTTAGTTTGTGATAAAAGTAATGGGATAGTTTTCTTGCGAGGACCTTATGCTACCTTGTGTTTAAATGTTCTCACCTGATGGTAGCAGCGGCATGGATGATAATATCAACATCATTAATGATTTTCTCTCTATCTGCTGCGCTGAGTGCTAGGTCCGGTTCGCTGACATCACCAGATACGATGGACACCTTTTCCAAGAGTGGTTCTATTCCACCACGCAAATTGCGCAGCATTTCGAATAACTGAAACGGTGTAATTTCCGTTAATAAAATATGCAGAGTTATAATATATAATAGGGTTATCTACTCAATTTCTCTGCCAGATAGCTGAAATTACTGCGGGTGACATAGGCTACTCTAAATTAGAATAAGTATTAACCGCGGCTTTGTCTGCGGTGCTATCTCTAAAACGGATGGACCGATTTTCAATGAACTTCCACCAACAGATAGATAATATCATAACAAGTAATTTAGTGTATTTTAATTTAGACTAGCTATTAACCATGGCTTCGCCCGCAGTACTATCTCTAAAACGGTTAAACCAATCTTCCAGAAACTTTCATTGGCAAACAGCTGACCTTATAAAAAGTAATTTAGGCAATTTTAGTTTGTACTAGCTGTTAGCTGTGGCTTTGCCAACAGCACTTTCTCCAAAAGGTTAGACCGATTTTCAGGGGACTGTCACTGTCTCACGTTTCAGTAAGCATAGTAACAAATCTCAGGAAGATAGTAGATTCGATCCTTGGTCGCCTCTACCATGCGGCGGATCGTACACCTTGGGATTTTAGTTCGTGCGAGCCAGACTTAACCCACCCTCTCCCTTGAGGCTTATCCAAAGTTTCCAAATGTTAATTAAAAAAAGGATCAATATGGGCATGAGGGTGACGTGTGGCAATGACGCTAGTCTCTGTGCACCCGAAGGAATATAATCCATCTATATTTTTAAAAATGTTTATGGTGAAGAGAGACCAGATCGAGTTTCTTGCCGGTTTCTCTCTATGACTGGGTTGTTTGTCCGAACCAGTGTTAGTAATCGGCGTTCGTATGTGCCTTATTGCGTTACTTAATTGACGTTGACGTTCGCCTTCAAAACATCTAAATCATTTTATTATTTAGTAAAAAATTACTTTTTTTTGCGGTTAAATAGCGACAATATTGTTATATTTTATAATAGATCCACTAATTATGCTAATAGTACCTGGGCGACCGAGCCTAGCTCGGTTCTTTAAAAAAACATTTTTGATTGAAATCTTAGTAAAAAAAGTTTTCTATGAATAAAATCTAGCTAGATCGATTTATCGTCCCTGAAACTAACCTACATACTAAATTTCACGGAAATAGATGACGCCGTTTCCGAGATCCTGAATATATACAAATATAAAAATATACAAGAATTGCTCGTTTAAAGGTATTAGATATAATATTATATATGCTAACTATAATATGCCAAAACAGTGTTAACTGGATATTAAAAGGAGCAGTACGGAGTTCGCTAATGCAAAAAATGACATACTGAACACAATGATATTACAATATATTTGTAATATCATTGACTGAACAAGGATTGTAGCTGCTATAAGCTTGTACTGCTTAGAAATCTACTAGTATGACATCACACTCTTGACTGGATATTACAAGGAGCAGTACGGAGTGCACAAATCGTCATAAGGAGCAAGGATAGTTAAAGTCATAAGCATGTGTTCCTCTGAAATTCACTAGTTTGCCAATATAATGTTAACGAGATATTATAAGGAGCAGTACGAAGTGCATATAAATCGTTATATTGATCAAAGATTGTTGCGGCCATAAGTTAGTACTGCTTAGGAGTGATCCAAAATATCCGTGATAAAGAATGTGATTCAAAATAATAGTGAAAATAATAGTAGAATGGCGTAGGAATTGTATTAGACAATGAGTTTAAGAAATGTGTGACGTACGTAAAAAGAGTAAATGAATGACATTGGAAGAGAAATTTCGGGAAGACTTTGATGGGGTGATGATGGATGTTTTACAGAATGAGGTTATTTATATCGGAGATGATTTTAATAGGCATGTAGGAAGAAACAATGGAGATTATGAGAGAGTACATGGAAGCTGGGGTTTCGAAAATAGAAACAAAGAAGGTGAAAACCTTATTCAAGCTGCAGTTGCTTTCGATTTTGCAATAGCAAATACTTTTTTTCAGAAAAAAGACCAGCACTTAATCACTTACAATAATAGAATCACACTACCCAAATTGATTATTATCTTTTACGCAGAAATAGTATTAAAATAGTGAAAGGCTGCAAGGTTCTGCCTGGAGATGTATCAGCGACTCAACATCGTTTGTTAGTGTTAGATTTAAAAATAAATTTAAAAATGGACGGAAATAGTTACAAACCTCTACTCAGAATTAAATGGTATCTTACCGAGAAAGATGAACATGTGAAAGAATTTAGGACCAAAGTTGTCAATAAAATGATAGAAATGAAAAAGATGGAAACAAAAACAGTTAATGAATGTTCGAATGAAATGACAACATGTATGAGGAAAGTGGCAAGAAATGTCTTTGGTGAAAAGAAAGATAGATAAAGACACTTGGTGGTGGAATGAAGAGGTACAAAAGGCTTTGAAAGAAAAGAAGATAGCTTTTAAGGAATGGAAATGTATCGAAGACCAGAACAGCACAGTTAAAGAAAATAAGAGAATAATGTATGCAGAATGTAAGAGAAATGCAAAAAGAGCGGTAGCTACTGCTAGAGCTAAATCACAAGATGATTTGTACCAATCGCTGCAGAGCTCATAAACGCAAAAATATTTGTATAGTTTAACAAAAGCAAGAGAGAAGAGTACAAGAGATATTACACATGTTAAATGTATAAAAGATGATAGAGGAAACGTTTTGATGAGTGATGAAGACATAAAGAGTCGTTGGAAGAGATATTTGAAAGATTGATGAATGAAGAAAATGACAGGACTGGAGAGTTAGAGACTGTACCGTTAAATTTAGGTGTTGTACAAGAAATAAGTGACAATGAAATAAGAAAAGCTGTGAATGGTATGAAAAACGGAAAAGCTGTAGGACCAGATGGCATACCTATTGAAGTATAGAAGTTTCTAAAAGTAGATGGATGGATGTGGCTGACTTTTTTTTTTAATAAGATGTTACGAGAAGAAGTGATCCCAAATGAATGGTGTAATAGCATAATAGTACCTATCTTTAATAATAAGAGTGATGTGCAGGACTGTAACAATTATCGAGGAATAACGCTCATGTCACATAGTATGAAGGTTTGGGAAAGAGTGATAGCGAGACGAATAAGAGATGAGACTGATGTGACGCAGAATCAATTTGGGTTTATGCCTGGACGAGCGACAACAGATGCCATTTTCGCACTTCGGCAACTTGTCAAAAATACAGACGTGTACATAAAAACTTGCTTATGGTATTGGTTGATCTGGAGAAGGCATATGATCGAGTACCCCGAGATGTTTTGTGGTGGGCCTTGAAAAAGAAAAGAGTGCCTGGGAAGTACCTACAACTTATTCGTAGTATGTACTGTCACACCAAAACACACATTAGGTCCTGAGCTGGAGTTACGGATGATTTCAATGTGGCTGTACATTTACACCAGGGTTCAGCTTTAAGCCCTTATCTATTTCTTCTTGTTATGGATGCATTAACATCAGACATACAGGAGGATATACCTTGGTGTATGCTGTTTGCTGATGATATGTTTTTATCGGAGAGGTTGCTGCCGAGGTCCAGAGCAGGCTGGAAAAATGGCAAGAAAAACTGGAGAATGATGGTGGATTCTCAAATTAGTAGAAACAAAACTGTTTTGCGACTTCGGTGGTACATCTAGTGTTTCTCTTATAGCCTTAAATGGTGTATCCTTACCAGCCTGCTCCAGTTTTCGGTATCTCGGTTCATTGATACAAAATGACGGTGGCATTGATAAAGACGTGAGGAATAGGATAAATGCAGGATGGATGAAATGGAGAAATGTGTCTGGGGTAGCTTGTAATCCACGAATGCCTTTGAAACTCAAGGGGAAAGTTTATAAAACTATGATAAGACCTATCATATTGTATGCATGTGATTGATTGCTGGGCTACGAAAGAGACGGATGAGAGAAAATTACATGTGGCAGAGATGCGAATGTTAAGATGGATGTGTGATGTGACTAGAATGGATAATATTAAGAACGAGTATATCAGAGGAAGTTTGAAAGTAGCACCAGTGACAGAGAAGTTGAGGAGTAATAGGAGTAGGAGGAGTAGCATTGTATGGGTATGTCATGAGGAGAGATGAAAACCATGTGGCTAGAAATGTGCCGAGTATGATAGTGTACGGATATACGAGTAGAGGAAGACCAAAATAGGTATGGATGAATTGTGTGAAAAATGATATGTGTGTAAAAGGTGTGAATACTGAGATGACATTTGACAGGAGAGAGTGGAAAAAGAAAACATGTTGTGCCGACCCTACTTAGGTGGGATAAGGGTAATGATGGTGATGATGATGTGCCTTATTACAGCCTAAATTGAATAAAGTATTTTTAATTTAAATCGATTAAACAGAAATAGAACTAATCGTAGAAAAAACAAGGTACCTAAACATTGGTGTATAAGTGATTTGTAAATATGGGTGAAATGAATAAAAGTTCTTTGTAGAGTAGAACGTTGCTCTGTTTCTCTGTACATTTTGTTAAGAACATGCTATCATGATAAATCTATGGATACTTAACTCACTTATCTTTAACATGACTAGCATACGTACGCCGAAACTTATTTTTTTAATTTATCTATAGTAAAAACCTACACTGCGTTTCCGTTGACGTCAATGTGTACTCAAGATGTAAACACGGGATTTTACATCAAATGTACCTAGTTAGGGTTGTCACTGTATTCGTATATTTCATTAACATACAATGGTTTTCAAAATCACAATAAATTCCCGATCGAATTGATAGAGAATCTAAGTGTATAAGAATCCAGTACCATGATATTCGTCCACGATTAACTCCGAAACTATGTAACTAATCTTCATGAAAGTTGACGCTTATTCGCAACAGAGTCCATCTTGAGAGATACAGTCTCGAATAGATGTCGCTTTAAATTAATTTGTTGAGAGAAAATTGTAGGACCGACTGTTATAGATATCGCATAGATGGCATTACGTTTTGATTTTGAATTTCTTTTTTTCAACTCTGGTTTAGGTTATTGTGCATGAGTTATGTTTATTTATTAAACGTATCCTCGCTTTTTCTGCAACACTTTATCATAATTTTAATTGAATTTCTAATAACTGAGTCATAGCAACAACGTGTGAAAAACTTAGTCTCCGAAGATATATCTATACTAATTTTATAAAGAGGTAAATTTGGTGGGTTTCTGGCGTTGTAGGGGGTAATCTCAGGAACCACTGACCTGAAAATTCTTAATCTATATATTAAGCTATATTCAAAAGCTATATTTCGTTACGTTAAAGCCAATAGGAGCGAAGCACTATTAATATGAAAATAATTTATTATTTATTAAAAAAAAAAACGAAAATATATATAATAATTGCTCCGGCTACCAATAGATATGAAAACCACACTAATGTTAATAATTACAATAAACAAATTCTGAAATTTGAAAATCGTCATTCAAACTTTAATTAATACGAAAGTTCAAAAGAGATACATGAAGGGGCTGGTGGGACCGTGTAAATAGGCGGTAAAAATAAAGGAGAGCGAGAGAGCGGTTAGTGACCTTGCCTATAAATAAATAAAATAACAAGAACCCCAAATAATAAGCGTGGAGTAACCTGCAACTCAGCACCCCGTACGGAGCAGCGGCGTCCAAGGCGAAATATGCGGTGTATGAGGGTCCTTTAAAAACAAAACTTCTCTTCCAAAACGTGCACCATAAAGGGCTTCAATGCGTTCACAATACTTATACAAAATCAAGTGGTGCAAAAGCGTGGCGGCGCGGCGCGGCGAAGCGAAGTAATAGAATATGTAATGTGATATATAATACTTCAATTTCGATTGTTCTTTTACTTGTAATTTAAATTTTCTTGTTCTTTTGTCACATTGACGTCCAAATAGTTCTTACCTAATGCGCCTGCATACTCCGTACTAGATCAATGAGATGAAGGTCAGAAACACATCTCATTATCTGGAGCGCAGCTATTAAATTTATTTATAAGGGTCCAACCAATACATGTATTTCATATTTTGAGTTTTCACTTCCGTCGACAATTTTTTTGACCTTGTGATAATTTCGCAGAGAAATAGAGGCAGTCATCAATGACCAAACTCATATTTTTATTACTTGATTAACGATTCATTGAAGCCTTGACACGATGACCGAGGATTCGGTCGATAAGTAGTGCATATTACTAAAGCTTTAAAACCCGTACCTCCGGTGTTGAATGCATCAGTTGGTGGAATGTTGAAACACAGCGGTAGAACCGAGTGTCGTAAGTATTCTGGCCCAACAGTTGACTCCGCAACAGGCTTGCGTAACATTAAAACTAGATTGTCAGGTTAGGCTTTTTCATCTCATTCAAACTGTGCACTTTCTTTTACTATAAATTTAATGATATTTAAAATAGCGTCACAGCCGTACTATTCTTTTCTCGAACCAATTCAAGCCCCTATAACTTGGTTGCGAATAAATCTGGAAGTCTGAACTTTTAGTAACGAAGTAGGCATTGAATAAACACGATTTGTTTCAAATCTCATTCAATTTGAATAGCAGTAGTTTTTGTCATTCACTGACTGACCGATCATCAAAACTCTAAGGCGCTTCTAGCAGACATAGAAGCTTCCAATTTAGAATACAATTAGTGTTTAGTGTTTCAATCAAGGAAAACCTTTGTAAATTAAAATATTTTGTAATTTCCGAAAGTAACGAAAAGAAAAGAGGTAGAACTAACTACAAAAAGAGACGAGATGTTATTAAAAACAAAACTTGTAAAAAAAAAACTAAGTCTCGCAATTTAGTTCTTCTACCGTAAAAAGTTGTGAGATCCATGTAGTTCCAAGTCGGTTACTTTATTAAGTCCTTACTTAAGGGACCTTCTGTCTTAAATTATTACGTAATTACGTATCTTTTATGTTCTAAATAAAACATATTTACTTGGCAATCGCATTACACAATTTTATTTAATATTATAATATGTATTACTTGTGGGATATACCTATATTTTGTTTTCATGTGATGCCCAAGTCAGTCTATATTCGTATCAAGTTTTTAGGCAGATTTATTATGATAAATTATTTTTATCATAATTTTAATTCAATACATGTAATAATTGAGCAACGCGTGGCCGGGTCAAGAAGTTAACTATATATTACGAAATTAGAATCTTATTTCTACATTTATTAAAATAAGCTCCAGCGGTGTTATTGCCAAAAGTTAAATACGTATTAAATAATTGCTTTAAAAAGGTTTCGTACAAAATGCATCGCGCTCGCCCGAGGCAAGTTCGCGTGACCCTTATTTCGCAAGTATAAACTAACCTAACCAAAGCGAGACAAAAAAAAACAAAATGGCGAACATTCAGCAAGTGCGGTGCATTTAAAACATAACCTTTTGAAAGCAAGTAATTTTGCATATATGCAATAATAATAATAATAATAATAATATATCATTTAATTCAGACTCATCAAACGATTACATCCATATTTTTATTATAATTACAAGTTTAAATTAAATAAAAATAATAAATTAGAAATAAATAAAAATAAAAAGTAGGCAGATTCGGGTGGACGCCCGATGATGTTGGAAACTCACTGTACGACTACATGTAATCGTATCCAGCAAGCCAACATTGGAGAGTCCCACCGGTCCGCAAGAACGCGCAGTATGCTGTTGGGGCTGTCGCGCATGCGACGCATAATACAAGCACACCGTTTGCGCATAATTGCTGCAAAGCCGTCAGTAGCAGCATCCGCGAACATCGTGGAGGCGCTGCAGTAGCGCGGCAGCCCCATCAGCACCCGGAACGCATTATTGTATTGAACACGCAGATCGCTGTATACTCGCTGCGTATAGTTAACCCACAGGCTGCAAGAGTAAAATGACTGACAGTACGCTTTAAAAAGTGTAATCTTGACAGACCCTGTACACCGTGAAAATCTACGGGCCAACATATTGCATCGGACAGACAGCGCTCTGCGTTCCCTATCTACGTCCACATTGTCCTCAAGATCTTCGGTGACCCAGTGACCCAAATACTTAAATCGCTCGACCTTGTTTAGAGCTGTACCACATAAAGTGAAATTCGGAACAAAAGTGTATCGTTTGTTATCCGGGATAAAAATCATTAATTCACTCTTCTTAACATTGTATTTGAGTCCATGAGCCACCGCATAAGACTCACAAATTTTCAGAAGCCTTCGTAAAGCACCGATGGAAGGGCTCAGCAGCACCATATCATCTGCGTAACTGATGTTATTTACGCACACTCCGTCTATATGACACCCAATGCCGGTGCTGCTGAGCTCATCAATTAGTCGGTTAACGTATAGGTTGAATAGCGTAGGAGAGGTAAGTCCCCCCTGCCTCACTCCGCAATCCAGCCCATACTCCTCCGAAAGAGAGCCTGCCCACCTTACAAAGTTTCTTTGGTTCTTATACCAATGCATAAATAATAGCACAATTTCTCTAGGTAAACAAGTTTCATCCCTCAATTTACCCCAAAGAATATCATACGATACCAGATCGAAGGCTTTCGATAAATCAAGGTAGACAGCATATACAGGGGTCTTTCTACTTGTGTAATACTGCACAGTCTGCTTAAGGCACATGATAGCACTCTCGGTGGAAAGACCGGGCCTGAAACCGAACTGTGCATCATTTAGAGAAACGTGTTTGTTCAGATGCTGACTTAACAGGCTGTCCAGTACTTTAGCAGCCACTGTGGCTAGAGAAATGGGTCTATAATTGTTTATATCTGAAACATCACCAGTTTTATTTTTGATGATTGGTACAACTATAGTTCGTATTAGTTTCTTAGGCAGGTGAGAGTGGCCCAAACACAGGGTAAAAAAACATAGAGAGCACTCTGGGTAGGTGTACACCAGCATGCTGCAGGTGCTCGATGCTAAGGTTGTCGTGACCCGGGGATTTACCCCTTACCATGCCTTTGATCACCGCAAACACTTCTTTCGTAGTAAAAGTAACAATACGCTTACCGCCATCCTCAACATCGGGCTCCTGACGCGATTTCCCCAGGGCAGAGTCAACCTTGAAATGATGGGAGAATATAGTGGCAATCTCGCTAGGCTCTTGCACTCCCGCTACTCTGACGGGAACGCTCGGCTTATGATTCATTTTATTAGTGTTTTTCCAGAACTGACTGAATTTTTTATTTGAGTGGAGTTCAGCTATTATATTCATTTTTATCATTTGTTGATTATTTTGACACCATTTTAGTTTAGATTTAAAAGCTCGCCTACTTTCAAACATATCATTATAGAGACAACCTGCTCTTGGCTTGCCCCCATACAACCAAGCCCGAAAACATTGTCGAGCCCTCCGATGAGCATCACGGACGTGTCTGTTCCATCCGGTAACATACTTCCTTCTACGTTTACCGGTAGTATTATAACTACATATAGCAGCCTCTGAGAGTATACAAATGATCTTATCATACATGTTATCTAACAGGACTTTATGATCTTTGTTACAACACATATAATCTGCGCAGTTGCCTAGTTCAGAAGGAAAATCAATTTCACGAAGTTTAGAGTTACATACATTTTTATATCTAGCTAACTGAGACGAGTCACGTTCACCCCAGACTATTCTATTAATACCAATATTAGGTACAGATAACTGTGGTTTAACTAAGTTAAAATTACATAGTATAGACACAGGATAATGATCAGACCAATAGGTATTATATAATACAGAGACCGCAGATACAGACTGCCGCGCAGAACTAGTTACAAGACAGTGGTCAAGCCATCGTTGACAGCCGTGTGCATCACTGATAAACGTATGACTGTCCGGCGGCAACAGTTCAAAGTCTACACAGGACCACGATTGATCTGCGCAAAAATTTAAAAGTTCATTAGCAAATGATTCGCCGGGGTGCGCATTAAAGTCCCCTAACATAAACACTGATTCCACATTCAGACTGGCAATTATGGCAGTCATTTCACTCAGGCATTGTGTGAATTCCACTAAATTATCATTCGATTCGGTAGGCATATATACAGAAAATACCAAAAAAGCACGATCATTAAGCTCGATTTTTATCGCGGCGAGACGTACACTATCACACTTTACTATGGTTACCGAAGGAAATGTAACCTTTCTCCACAACAGAGCAACTCCGCCATATGGCCTGCCATGTAAAATCCCTGCCTCGGTATCCACTGCCGAGGTTCCGGTGCAGGCAAAGTCGTCATCTATCGTGGCCAAGTACCCGAGGTCGTGTGGCAATAGCCACGTCTCCTGCAAAGCCACAATATCTGCCGATCGACAAAGCCCCCTTACACATCCCACCGATCTCATTACATTTTTGCAGTTAAAACTTACCAAGTTTATGTTATTCATATTTAGAACTGCAAGTAATATTCTCGCTAGACACACGGATATTCTTTATATCACGCCTGATGAAGTTTATAAATCGACGATAAGCTACACCTTTCGGCCAGAAGTCATCACTCAAAAAAAATTGTTAATAATTGTTAATTGCAATACGTATTTAACTTTTTTGTAATAACACTACACAAATTTCTTAAACTTCATAATTTGGAACGCGTGGTACTTGAAAATAATTCTACGTAATCGAATAAAAATACACAAACTAATAAAGAAATTCGGATACCTTTAATAATAAATCTCTGAAACTAATTTTAATTTTAAAACTATATATATATACGTAGTCCGAGAATGTATACAATTTTGAATGAAACTTTCTTTGAGATTAGCGAGTCGTTAAAATGAAGCAACACATTTGAGGAACGTGTTTAAACATAAATCTGTTGCTGTCGCGCTCTGTCACGAACGATCGTATGAGGGTGAGAGAGACAGTTGCGTCGCGGACTGATTATACCTATGCGAAATTAATGAAATCGTAATTTTGCATTCCCCGTTTTCTTCTTCAAAACTAGATCGGTTTTAATATTTTTGATTGATAATAACTTCTTAAGTAGTAATATTTGGTAGGAGATACATTTATAATTTCGTGTCATGACATGACAAGCGTGACGGACTGTATGTTAATAATTTCAAAAAATGTATTAATTGTGAACTTGAAATATACATATAGACTATAATTAATTTCGAAATTTAAAAGAGAAATCAGTTATTTCATTGTTTTGAATTTTCACTTCTGTTGGCAATTCTTATAACTGTCTCGACTTCTTATCTTTGTAAAATTTCTTCTGTACGTGTGTATGTCACTGAACTTCTCCTAAACGGCTGGACCGACTTTGATGAAATGTTGTATGCGTGTTCCAGTGGTTCCGAGAATGGTTTAGATTCACAATTAGATCCGGTAGGTGGCGCTGCGGTTGACTCTAGGATTCTTTTTATTATCAAGGCAAGATAACGTCCGCCCGGCCAACTAGTCTTTATATATTTTTAAAAGATTTTTGCCTACGTTTAATTATACATTTTTCTTTTTATTTATCAAAATAGTTACGCCACTGTTAAAACCGGTTATTCTTATAAACATTATTTAAAAGTTCAAATCAAAACGTACATACATAGTAGTTATAGGTATAGATCGTGTGATATTACAATACTTCCCTCTAGTGTTACTCATCATCAGGCAGTAAGAGACCCACTGCAGAGTCATAGGAATATTCCCGAAGGAATGTATGGGCGTAATCACCACGCCAGCACACGACGTATTGGCGATATCAAACTCTGAAAAAATCACAATTCTCTATTGTTCCCATTTACGATGGCACTACGAGAACAGCTCTAAGGATCAGGTTTCCTCGCGATGTTTTTCTTCAACATGATCTGTTACTGTTGCCAATTTAAATTACTAAAGGTATGTGGATTCCGAAATATTTGTTGGAACATGCCAGGTATCGAACCTGGAGATCTCTGGTTGATATTCCATCGATTATACCATCACGACCAGTCTCATTATCCAGGGATAAACAGACGAACGCCTTTATAATATACTGGCTTCTGCCTGTGACTTCGTTCGCGTGGATTAATTACTTTGGGCTAATGCTACCACACTGCGGAAGCTCCCAAAAGGAAAAAAACATTTTGAATTATTCTTCATTGCTACTCTGGTTATATTGTTCTGAGCGATGATGATATATAGCCTTCCTCTTTAAGTGAGTTATTAAACATTGAGAGAACTTTTCAGATCTGAGATTAGCGCGTTTGAATAAAGAAACAGACCCTCTCCAGCTTTATAATATTAGTACAAAAATTTCTACGTTCAAACTTCTATCTTAATAATTTCGTGATGGCAACCCTTGTATCATCTCGTAAATTATGCGAAAACGTATTCGCTTTGGAAAATATTCTATACTTATTGTTTCATATAATGCAAAATGTATATATTTTTATTTGTAGTGAATAAACTCAAAGAGCCCTTAAACAATTTTAATAATTCTTTAACTCATATATATGAAGCTTTTTTTTATATCATAAGAGGCAAACGAACAGGCGGGTCACCTGATGTTAAGTGATCATCACTGTCCATAAACAACATATAAGTCGCAAGTGTGTCGCTTTTTTTTTCGAAATTACTACGCTATTGACCCAGCAAGGTCTTAACAGCTTCACCGGACTACCAAGTATGTCGCCAGCCTGTGTTGGTGGAGGGGTAGGAAAAAAAGGGGAGGAGAAGCGAAGAGGGGGAGGGGAAAAGGTGGTGGGCATCCGGCGCTCTAACTGATTGAACAAAACGCAACAGCGCTGCTTTCATTGTCACTTCACGTGGGTGTTTCTGTGTGTCGGGTGATACTACCTCGGACGAGACGACCCATTCATGCTGAAACCAGTATAGCTTCAGCGTGGCTTTACCACATAGAAAATCTATACTGTTATACACGTATTATTTAAAAAAAATACATTAATATAAACAAAACCACAAGCAAAAGCTAGTCTAAAATACAAGTGTATCGTTTTCTTTTAAACGTCGTGAAAATCCGTGTTATATAGTTCATTTATCGAGGAAGGTTATAGGCTATATATCATCACGCTAAGACCAATATAAGTGGAGCACCAATGAGGAATGTTTCAAAATCGGTCTTTTTCCATCTGAGAGCTTCAGCTGCATGTTTGCGTTAGCCCAAAGTAACTATTCCACGTGAACGAAGTCGCGGGCAGAGGCTAGTCAAACATATGATGGGCTGCACAAGCTCAATACAATATATCAATATAATACGATCTCTATACTACGCGTCGTTAGTCTGAGGCAAGCGTAATACGTCACGAGCAGGTCGAGGTATTCGATGACGTGAATCCATAATCTTATCCTCAAACAAAAATCGCTCAGTTCGCTTTTCACAAATCTTAATTTTTTTCACGAGAAGTACGTACCGTTAATTCACAGCCTGTAAAAAAAATGACTTAGTAAATAATCGCATTAGCTTATTGTTATATGAATATAAGAATCAAGGTCATTGATATAATGAAAGAGAATTGTGTATCATTTGTAACACAATTCTTGTTATTTAACATAAGTAATAGTTATGTAAACATCTATTACTTCTATCAACATTTTGTGCGTAATGACTTCAGTAAATTTGAATTTAGAGTTCCTTAGAAAAACACGAAAAACTCTTAATTTACGGATATGTTGTAAACCCAAGTTTTGTTTTTGACTAACACGACCAAGACTATAAAATGACAACAAGACAATGAATTAAGTAAAGTAACTAGGGATGGCGACGTGAGATCGATTTTTAAGCATAGAAAAAAAAATGAGCCGTCACGGGACGCCTGGCAGATGTGAAGCGATGAAATTTATACAAATTATATGCATAAAGGAACAGATTACGACAGGAATCAGCTATGGCATAATGAAAAAATAAATAATATTCATGTTACGGTATCTTGAGGAGCATCAACTGATCAGCGACCGCCAATATGGCTTTCGTCATGGCCGGTCGGCTGGTGATCTTCTGGTTTACCTAACACACAGATGGGCTGAAGTTATAGAAAGTAAGGGGGAAGCTTTGGCAGTTAGCCTAGATATCGCAAAGGCCTTTGACAGAGTCTGGCATAAGGCTATCATCTCCAAACTAAAGGCCTATGGTCTATCTGAGAATCTCTGCACGTGGGTATTGAGCTTCTTGAATAAGAGTTGTAGTTGATGGCCACACCTCTGATGCTTTGGCAATTAATGCTGGTGTCCCACAAGGCTCTGTGCTATGTCCTACACTTTTCGTTCTGCATATCAATGATCTATTGGATATTCCTAATATTCATTGCTATGCAGATGACAGCACAGGAGATGCCGTATACTCGGGTCGTGCAAATATTTCTCAGATGCTTGTAGAGCAAAATCGGACCAACCTTGTGTCTGAGGTTGAAAGGTCACTGGACAGGGCCTCTGATTGGGGAGAGGCGAATCTTGTCCAATTCAATCCCTCTAAGACGCAAGTATGTGCATTTTCCACGAAAAAAACTTCATTCGTCATAGCACCTAAGTTCCAGAGCACTTCCCTAAACATTTGTAGTACTATCGGGATCCTTAGCGTCAACATATCTAGCGATGTAAAATTCCGGAGTAATTTGGAAAGGAAGGCCAAGTTGGCATCTAAAAAACTTGGTATTCTCAACCGGTCCAAGCAGTACTTCACATCAAGATAACGACTTGTGCTCTACAAAGCGCAGGTACGTCCTCATAAGGAGTACTGCTCACACATCTGGGCTGGTGCTCCTGCCTACAAGCTTTCTCCTTTTGATTCCGTGCAAAGGCGAGCTATTCGTATTGTTGAAGATCCCAATTTAACACGCGGACTAGAGACGTTAGAACTTCGTAGAGACATTGGCTGTCTATGTATGCTCTACCGCATGTATAATGGGAGAGTGCTCTGAGGAACTGTTTAATATGGTGCCCTCTTCACCTTTTCAAACTCGCACCTCCCGCCGCTGGTTGGCTGCTCATCCAGACACCTTAAAAGCTAACAAAATCGCGACTACCGTGAGGTTCTCTTGAACCTTCCTCATGCGTACGCTGACGTTGTGGAATGGGTTGCCCAGCACGGTTTTTCCTCAGGACTATGATATGGGGCTCTTCAAGAAGGGACTGAAACGCGCTCTTCAAGGTCAGCAACACAACAGCGATGCCCTTGGTGTTGCAGTTGTTCATAGGCGACGGTAACCACTTACCATCAGGTGGGTCGTCAGCCTGTTTACTGCCTTTTTGGCATAAAAAAATGTTTATTAAATATAAAAATTTATTAAACGCAGGCGCGGTGTGTTCCGCGACATTTATCAAAGGGTGCTACGTCGTCGGTGCATGCCGCATAACACTAGTAGAATGAGTGGCCTACAAAACAGTTTGAATCTTACGTTTATGCAAATAGGGTTGCAAATGTTTTTGAGTGTATCGTTAATAATGCAATATATGTATATGTGTCGCCACGCCAATAATTAAGTTTACCTTCCGCTAGAGATTTCACATCAAAAATCGATTATATTATTACCCATTGAATCGATTTCTCGAAAATTGTGATTCAATTTATTTCTGTTTAGATGCACGGTGTCCAAAGTAGCCGAACACGCTATCAACTGAACCATCATCGCTTCAATGAGATTGTACAATCATTAGTACTTCCAAATCTAAACCACTCACATAAAGAGCTAACCTGTTTTAATAATAGGTCTTTATCTATGAAATTCCCGTTCTGCAGTACTGGCCATTTTGACGTGACAACGTCTTATAAATTGGTTTGCCGGGTGACACTTCAAGAAACTGCGTTACGCTCCGCTCACGTTATGCGCTCACAATGAGAGCGAGTGAGAGGCACGCGTCCCTTCCACTCGGGCATGGCTAGCCCGCCTAAGAGCGAGAGAGACTACTATACGAATGAATATTCACATTAAAATTATTTTACCACTCAAAGTCGTTGTCACGTAAAACTTTCGCCCGTATACCGACTTTACAGGCAACCAATTTTTAAATCAATATAATTTTTGTTTGGCTAAGAATTCTAATTTCAAATTAATATTATTTAAAATACATGGAATTATTTTTCCAAAAGTAGTCATTTGTTTATTGATTAGTGTTATAGTTTCATCGCATTTCAGTCTTTTTTGTCATCATGAATACGTTAAAAATTCGAGTAAATATGGAATATGAGTACCGTCGTGGCAGCTACGCGGCACAAGCGGCACGCAACATCAACGACGTTTACAAAGTTAACACTACAAACCAACGCACCATCTGTTATTGCTTTGCTCGCTTCCGTTCTTGGAATTTGGACCTGAAAAAAGAACCTCGCGGTCGTCCGAATACTTTGGTCGACAATGACGAATTAAAGGCGATTGTGGAAGCTGATGATACACAATCTACGGCTGTATTAGCAGCAGCTTTCGACGTTAGCGTCAAAACAGTACTGGTCCATTTGCGTCAAATTGGCAAGGTAAAAAATCTTGACAAATAGGTGCCCCACGAACTCAATGATCGTCAGCGCGAAGTACGCGTCGAGATGTGCCTGGCACTGCTCAACAGACACACAAATGAAGGAATTTTGAACCGTATTGTTACCTGTGATGAAAGATGGATTCTGTTTGATTTAATAACCGCAAGCGCTCAGCAAGTTGGTTGGATCCTGGTTTAATACTTACACAGTGTCCTAAACAAAAACTTACCCCTAGAAAAGTGATGGTCACTGTTTGGTGGTCTAGCACCGGTGTGATTCATCACAGCTTCTTACCAAACGGGGTGAGCATTACGGCAGATATGTACTGTGAAGAACTGAACACAATGATGGAGAAGCTGGCACATCTCCAACTAGCATTGGTCAATCGCTCGTTTCCGCTGTTCCTTCACGACAACGCACGATCTCATACTATACAGCAAACGGTCTCCAAGTTGCAAGAACTGGAGTTAGAAGTTCTCCGTCATCCGCCCTACTCACCAGACCTTGCGCCTACAGACTACTTCTTTTTCCAGAATTTAGATAACTCCTTGTCGGGAAAAAAAATCAATTTTGAGAGGCAGTACAAAATGCTTTTGAAGAATTTGTTGCCTCCCATCCAGCTGATTTCTCTAAGAAGGGCATCAATAAACTGCCACTGCGTTGGCAAAGATGCATTGATTGCATGGGTGATTACATCGATTAATACAAATAAAAATAAATGAAAAAAAAAATCGTTTTAATTTATTTATACAAAACGGCAATTTCATAGGTAAAGACCTAATATATTACCAAAATCACAAAATATAGAGTCAAATAACACAAGATTATGAATAAAATATAAAATCCACTACATGACAAATTAAAATCCCGCCAAAAACTCCGAATCAACATTTTATGCGCAATGACTTTAAAATTGATTTTAGAGTTCCTCAGAAAAACACTAAAAACTGTTGGAACGAAGTTCCTTATCGCACGTTGTGAAAAGGGGCTAGACGGAAAAAATTCTTACGAAAAGTTGTCACGACACTTTTTGCTATAGTAAGCTATTGTAAGCTGTGCGGCGTCGCATATTTCTCTGTCTCTCTCTCTCTTATAGAAAGCGAGCCAGATATTTTCATTTCTATTTCGCATTGAACAGTGTGGTGTCGCGACGATTATTTTTGTTGAGTGTATACAGGTTTTTTGTATATAATAAAAAATAATAATAATAATGATCCCAAACATATGTTTCCTACTTCAGTTACCACAAGCCAATTATTACGAAAATTGAGCCTACTGATTAAGTTTATATAACATTATATTTGTTAATAATAAGAAAAATATTATTATAACATAAAAAAAAAAATATATTACAATTCCTTCACTAATTAATCGAAAGGAACTTCGTTCCATCCGGGTGTCCCTTGACACCTCTCAAGTTTTTGTTAATTTACGGATATGTTGTTGTCCCAAATTTTATTCTTGACTAACACGACCCCAATACTATGACATGACAACAAGTAAACGAATTCAATAATGAACTAGGGATGGCGATCTGACATCGATTTTTATACATAAAAAAAAAATTGAGACATCACGGGACGCCTTCGAATTTATTTTGTGTAAGTTATATGCTAAAAGAACGGATTACGACAGGAATTAGCTATGGCATAATGAAAAGATAAAGCATTACAAATTAGTTCCATAAATAACGACTGTTTATTTATTTTACTACATAAATATTCATTCGTATTAATCTCTTATTTAAAAGATCGCTGTCAAAAAGTTAACATACATGGGGTAACCTCAGCGGGATCATTTGCGCGGATTGGTGTCCCACAGGGGTCCATTTTAGGGCCGTTCTTATTTTTAATATATATAAACGATCTACCGCTAGTGGTTAACAACTCTGTTAGTAATTAGTTCACAAAGTTCATGGTTTGCGTCGCCACGTCTCGCCATGCCGACGATAAGGTTTATTCTCGCCTTTAGATGTTTCACAACAAAATCGATTATTTTAATCGGTATTACCTTTCGAATCGGTCTCTGACACTATAAAATCGTGATTTTTTTCTGTTTAGATGAGCGGTATCCTAAGTATCCGAACACGCAATCAACTGAACCATCATCAATGACATTGTACTTTTATTAGTATTTCTAAATCTAAACCACTCTCAAAAAGAGCTAACCTATTCACTCGATTAGACCTCCCACGGCAGCGGCTCAAGCCTAGTTTCGATCCCTCGGTAGGGAGCCCTTGAGTGCGTTGCTTGCGCGATACGGTGATACATAAATATACATCACTACTACAACACTACACGATCACCGCCACACACGTGCACGCCTACACGCTTACACATGAAAGTGGAAGGGTTTACTTTTTTCCCTTATCGAACTGAAAAACTCTCAATTTTCCGATAATAAATATATGGAGGAGTTGTTGAGGCGTGTATGCTTGGTACACATATACGTTTCAACAACTCGTACACATATGAATAGTTAGCTAGGTTAGCTAAGATAGGTCGCGATTTTGCACGCAACAGGCAACAGCCAAGCCGAGGTGTGCCGTGCACCCTTGAGCTGGTTGCCAAAATAAAATCGGCTGAGTGCTTTAAGCGCTCGCCTTAGTAGTCCGGTAAAGCTGTTAAGACCTTCCTGGGTAAATAGCGTAGACATTTCGAAAAAAAAAAAAAAAAGAGCTAACCTATTTGAATATTAATCATTAGGCTTACGCTGACAGTTCATTGCTGATTATCGCCGAGTTGACGTCGCTGCCTATCCCCTGCATATAGTCGTAGATATATTTAACCTAGAATTATTTTAAGATCTCGTAACAAGTGTGTACTATAAAAGATGTTAATGCATTACGTATTAGAGACGACGAGTTCGCTACAAAAACTCTGTTACATTCGGTCGTGATTTCGCACTTTGACACTATTTTTTTCGACGCTGACTTAATGCTATACGGAAATGTTTCTTATTTATGAATAAAAAACATCTAATTTTATCATCCGAATTTTTATATCTATACTAACATTGTAAAGTTTATGGGTTTGTGAGGTTGTAGGGGGTAATCTCAGGACCTACTGATCCGATTTGAAAAATTATTTCAATGTTATAGAGCTCATTTATCGTGGTTGGGTATATATCATCACGCTAAGACCAATAGGAATGGAGCCCCAATAGAGAATGTTTTTAAATCGCTTTTTTTTCTCTTGAGAGCTTCCACTATGCGTTAGCGTTAGCCCAGAGTAACTATTCCACGCAAACGAAGTCGCGGGCAGAGCCTAGTATTTTAGATATTAATATTGTATTGATCAAAAAACAGATATTGCAAATAACCGACTACTTCTTTAATAATATTGGAAAGATAAATATTATTGTGGGTTATCCTTAGCAGATAGACATATATACTAAAGAGCTTTTTGTCGAGATTTTTATTATGTACAATACCATAGTACATTATTTTGATGTATCTCTTAAGGTTTAGTTAGTGTTTTCGGTATAAGTGTCCGAATGCTTCTTTTTAAGTCTTCATTCAGAATACGTTGAATTTTGTCTATCTTGTATAAATATATTATGTATATAAATATTCCAGAAGAAATTCTCTCAATAATAAAAACTGCCACGTAACGTAGTTTAGAAGAAATAAGACTACCAGACAGACACCAAAAACGACATTGTTTTATAATATTCAACATTTTATAAATTCACAAACGCTTATCTCACCAGTCTCCGATATAATATTAATAAGACTATATGATGCAAGTGAAGTATAACCCTAAAGTTAGTTGAATCAGGTATCTATACAATCTTACATATTAATACGAGAAACCAAAACTTTGTACCCCCTTGTAACCGATTTGCGCGAACGGATGAACTTGATATTTATCATAGTTAAAGTTTATATCGAGGAGAAGTGCAGAATGCTATATTTTTATATGAAATGCATTAAAGGCATATTCAATTAATTAAAACATACATTACTCACACTACTGCTTGAATGACACACAACATAGAATCACATGTAAATGAAAAAGAGTTTTTATATCCTTCATTTCACCCTTACGTTCCAATTACCATTTCTCATCCTACATTCAATATTTTTAACATAACTTACGTTTCATACCCTTTGAAATTAACTCATCTAATTGTAGGTTAATGTTAATATGTAAATTTATCATTTATATTAATAATTAGTTGACCTGAAATAATAATTATTATCTTTAGTCTTATTGATTATAAAAATGATTTACGGTCTAATTCCGAACACTAGGCGACCGCTAATTATATGAAATAGACATGTTGATTTATATATAATTTATTTATATAGCGTTGCAAGCTTCGTGAGGCCTTCACTCTTTAGAATAACGCGGACGCATCAGAATTTACTCATATATAATGAACTTGTTTTATTATCAATCTAAGTAGTAATTCAACATGTAGATATAGAAAATTATATGTTTTATATTTTGGGGTGTAAGGGGTGTCGAAAAACATCTTAAATAAAACTTGAGACACCCAAGCTAACCTCGCCTGCACGTGGTGCACCCTGCTGAATAACGAACGAAGCAATGGCGAAAGCGGGGTGGTAGGGTTTTCCAGCCCGACTGGGTCGCAACCACCATGTATCTGGCGAAAAAGCCCGTCATAGTGACTCGCTTCTGCGCGTCGCGTTTCGGGATCGGGCTGTGCATATCCAGCTTTTTGCAGGCCGGCATGACAGTGGCGACCGGCGATGGATAGTGTGTCACTCGGTGGTCGCTATTGTTTTTGGATTGTACTGTGCTTACCATCAGGTACAATGCAGTCATATTGCCGTGCTACGATAAAAAAAAACAGGATACAAATTAGATTTTCTTTTCAAATCGTAGGCATTTAACTGAAAATGTTAGGACGATTATTCAATTAAGGGTATTAAAATTGCATTTTTAATCTTAAATCGATAATTGTAAAATCGGGATGATAATGAGAAATCGATAGCAGATATCCATCATATCCCATAATATTACAAACGTAAAATTAAATTCTTACCTCTCCATTA
This sequence comes from Antheraea mylitta, assembly GCA_014332785.1. NCBI lineage: Eukaryota > Metazoa > Arthropoda > Insecta > Lepidoptera > Saturniidae > Antheraea > Antheraea mylitta. The sequence continues at coordinate 338,738 of JACEII010000063.1, read as the reverse complement.
AAAATATCTTCAAGTCGCTGCCTTGGATTCTTTCCTTTCTTCGTCCGCACCAATAGAATAATTTGACCAATATTCGGGCATTTCCTATAAAAGAATCAAAGATGTTATGTGTCTTCAGTCATATTTGAATTTTCCAGGGTAAGATACCTACATTGATAACGAGGTCTCTTAGCATATTGGATATATTGTTGATTAATCCCTACCTGCGACTTCGTCCGCGTAGAATAATACTTACCTTGGGCTAACGTTAACACGCAGCGGAAGCTCTTAAGAGGAAAAAAATTTTGAGACATTTTTCTTTGGTGCTCCGCTTCTATTGGTCTTAGCGTGATGATATAGCATATAACCTTCCTCGATAAATTATTTATATAATACTAAAAGAAATTTTCAAATCGGACCAGTAGTTTCTGAGATTACCCCCTACAACGTCACAAAGACACAAACTTTACCTCTTTATAATATTAGTATGGTTAATAGTAGCAGGTTGATTTTTTTTTAATAGATAATTGGGTGATAAAAGCGTTCTATTAATATAATTTTGATTTTATATATAAATATACATAGTATAAAATAGAGTCCTGTACCACGTATATGTGTCCGTCGCGATGGACTCGAAAACTACTAAGCGGATTTTCGCTTTCACCAGAAAATAAAGTTAAGTACGTTTCGGTATATAATTTGTCAAGGTTTTTTTTTGTATTATCAGGGCGGGACGATGTCCATTTTACCAGTAAGTTTACCTGAGTAGTTTCTCCACGAGAACTTTCCCCATGAAGCCGGTACCGCCAGTGATGAACACCGTCAGACCGGTGAACGTGTCAGTTATGCGATCCGGCATCGCATCCACCTCCTCTGCTGAATAACCCTCGCACGACATGCCTGTGAGGTGGACAAAATACATGAAGGCAATGTTAAGGATTTTTTAGGTTATTAAGAGACTACTAGCTTTTGGGAACCAATATTCTGGTAGATTATCGTATAGGTGATGAATGATATTACAAGTTTCTTTCATTATGATGAACTAACAAAATGACGTCATTGTTAGAACTTTCCAGGGAGTTTTCACGGCAAGTCAGATTCTATGCTCCGTGATGTTATTTCCCATCCGTTTCATTTGTTCGCAATAATCGAACTATATTACGTAAAATACCACTAATGTTACAAAACTGGCTTCCGCCCGTGACTTCGTCCGCGTGGAATAGTTATTCCGGGCTAAAACTAACAGGCTGCGGAAGCTCTCCAAAAGAAATAATCCGATTTTGAAACATTCTTTATTGGTCTTAGCATAATGATGCCTGTAGCCTTCATCAATAAATTTGCTATCTAACACTGAAAGAATTTTTCTAATAGCAACAGTAATTCCTAAGATTAACGCGTTCAACTAAACAAACAAATCCTCCAACTTTATAATATTAGTAGAAAAATAGAGCCAATTAGCCCAAGATCTATATATATAATAAGATTTTAAATCTAACGTGACTGTACTTTTTCGATTTTCATAAATACATTTCAATATCCAAATAAGTAATAGAATACATCAATATCCAAGTACTATACTGTACTTATAACTTTATTCTTTGTAAATTATACAGCGTCTAAATAAAAATCCTTATACCGCTAATTCATGCGGTGTTGCCGCATGATTACAAATCGTTCTCAGAATAAGCTAGTCTACAAAAAACTTTATTCAGTAAAAAAACAATTCACGTAAACTTTGGACTTGTGAATTTTATAATAAAACCTATTTGTGAAATACTATTTTCAAAGGAATGGGCTTTAACAATTTCCCTTTTTAGGTGAAGCGGTTTTTAAAATATTCACGGCGTGCAAAAATGAAAAGAGGGGCTTAAAAAGGTGTCTGTAAAGTTTTCCTAACAAAAATGTTGTCTTCAGTCTATTCAGTAGACCAAGAACTCCTGATAGTAACATTAATAAACGCCAGATTGTTGAATTTGTACAACTTTAATTTCAGAGGGATTCTGGGTTAAATACTGGGACAAAAGATACCTGGTAACACTTTTGTAGAATTCCAAACCACATATTATTTATTTTACTAATTTAAATATGTAAGTCATGTAGTAGATTTAAAATTTTATTCATAATCTTGCGTTATTTCGTTTATTAATATTTTATAAAATTGAGGGTGTTTTACGTAATACAGTTCGGCTATTGTGCATAACTAAAGTAAAAGGCAAATAATACCACGAAGCATAAATTTTGAGATGCCACAAAAACTCCTGGAAACTTCTAACAAAGGAACAACGGTCTAGTTGGAACATTGAAATAATTACATAACGCTTATCGTGTAAAATGTGTTGTAATCTCAATTGAAACAAAACATTGACACTGGCAAATGATTCTGCGGAGCCAAAACAAGAAAAAGAAGAAGGTTACTTATTTGCAGGGTTTTTTTCAAGTTTTTACTAGATTTATATATCCATAGTTCTAACTTAAATTATTCCAACAGCTCTATAGAGTTATTTTATTTCCGCAATATATCAGAAGTTATGTATATTTATGTTAGTGTAATTAATTACATTGATCTGTGTGACTTATTATGCCGTGAGTACACTGTTATAAAAACACTCTTTGTCTACAGACGTATTGCAAGCATAATTCCGTGTTTGTGAAGCTTTTAACCATTTGAACTTATGTTGACATCCAGCGCCGGGTTTAATTATTCTAATGTCTCAGATAAAAGACTTTATAGTGCCTCTGATCTTCTACATATAAGAATATAGTTCTTTTTTGACTCAATAATGTCAAAAGTATTCTACGTTATAAGACTTCGATGAAAAAAAAAAATGATGATTCTAGGCTACTTATTTTTGGATTCATGGAATTTCACAGTGATACTAGTGCTTCCGGCGGACGTTGTTCCAAACAATAAAAAAAACTGAGGCAGACATAAGGACTGGCGATCAAAGTGTGAACTTAAAACAATAAATATGTTATCTTATGAATTTTTAAATTAGTTATAACTTGAATTATTTATACCAGTACATATTATAAACTGAACTTTTATCTGCGATAAAAGATTTTTGATTTGATTTCGATCGATTTGATAAACCACAGTGTTCTGCCACGTACGTCTGTCTCTCTGGTCGCGATAAACTTTAAAACTACTAAACGAAGTTAGTCTTTCTTCCACATCTTTTGCCACTCCGAATAATTATTATATACTTCTTAATACAGTTTATTAATTCAACAAACTATGATGGGCTGCACAATCTCAATACAAAATATTAGATGTACACAGCCTCTTATAATAGGCGTCGCTAGGTCTGACGCAAGCCACACAAGCGCAATACGCTAGGTCACGTTTACTAGAATCTCATATCGCGAAATTATACATTTATCTCCTGCAAAAAAAAAACCTCCCAAGTTACCTAAAGAAGTTTCTACTTTAAAAAAATCCTAAATTCAGACCACAGCGGCACCTACCATGTCCGACTTGAATCTAAGCAATTCTCAAATGCAAACACAAAATAAAATCATCAAAATCAATCCAACCATTTAGGTGAACTTTTTTTTTTACTTTTGGCAATCAATCTTTCAGATTATTACTGCCATTGTCACGTAGTCGATAATATTACAAGCGTCGTACGATCATTTCAATATTAAGCATCGTGTGAATCAATATTCTACCAAAATGGTGGTTCCCTTGCTTCCAAAGAGTTTTTCTGGCATTTCAGAATTTCATGTTCCGTGGTATCATTTTCTATTAATTTCACTTATGCACAACAAACTAACTATACTACGTAAAATACCACCAAATTTACACAATATAGAGTCAAATAACATAAGATTATGAATAAAATATAAAATCCACTACATGACAAATTAAATTCCCGCCAAAAACTCCGAGGAGGACTTTAGTCACAGGCACAGACAGAAAAATTATATATGTTCTAGCGAGCCTAGCAGGCGTTGTCCTGCCTTGGTAACAAAAAAAACTCGACAAATTATATACCTAAACCATTCTCATGAATCACTTTATCGACTAATGAAAACAGCATGAAAATCCGTGCAGTAGTATTTGAGTTTATCGCGAACAGACAGACAGACAGACAGACATGGCACAGGGCTTTGTTTTATACTATGTAATGATAAAAATACCTTATACATGTTAATACATACGCTTCAAATAATAAAGATATTATTTACATTTCATTTAGTTAAAGTTACTTGAAGGTAATGTATGATGTTATTCTTAAATACAAATGTAGAAAAAAGTTGCGAGCGACGCCTAGTATCTTACATAAATAGTGTCACCATAGATCAATCATTGCGTAAATTACTATAACAGAGGTGTAAACTATGATGTACAAAAATTAGGAAACGCTAAGTACGAATATACGTATACATATTGCAAAATTCAAGTTAACACACAACTCAATGGCATAATACCGGCTGTACCAATGAATATAATATATTATGTAGTAGGTACATACAGTTATTTGTAAAGTCAATGTTGCGGACTGCGAGAAATTTATAGGTAGCTAGCTGTACTCGCGACTTCGTCCTCGTGAAATTTTAATTATAATCACAGTGATTAATCAAATCATTGGATTTTACTGTGTGCTAGCTGACCCGTTCGTCTGCACCAAATCGGTTTTTACCGGTGTCGAATGCATAAAAAACTTAAAAAACTCAAAACCTGACTCCAGCGATACCTACTTTTTCCAATTGTGATTTCCAAAATTATCCAGGAGCTCATTCAAACATAAACCCAATTAATATGTCAGTAATCTTTTTTAAAATACGCTTAAAACCCGTTAAAAATAAGTGACAGTTTCGAAGGACCGACAAAAACGTCGGTTCTTACCCTAACGCTCATTTTTTGTTATTTGATTTCTCCAAAAAATTCCAAGGCAACAGCCCATCCTAACACCATTGCGCTTGCTGCTATTCGCTCATTTCAAACCAACAGCAGTTAGTGCGAAAAAAAACTAAACACAGACACATAATAGAGTCTCACAAGAACAGTCACATTAGGTAAAGCGAGAGGATGCTTCAACATTTGAAAATATTAAAAATTATAAATATTAAAAAAATTAAATATTATTTTTGTCTTAACAAAAATAAATAACAACCTACAAGGAAAATCCACACGCATCTACTCAAACAATCATTGAGCCTCAACGATAAATTATGTTATACAAAATCTAGCCAAACTGGCAGAAGTTATCTTGTCTTTATAATAAAAAAAAAAAAACAAACAAGTCAAGGAAGTCATAATGAATTCCAACAGATGTGAAAACTCAAAACAATAGAATTACTAAGCTGTTTATTGAATTTTCAAATCAGTTATATTCTGCATTATATACATTATAGATTTAAATGATTAGTCTGGATTTGACATCTTTTTCCGTGCAATAATTATATGCATTTTACGATTGACTGCTCAAACATATGATGGACTGAACAATCTGAATACAAAATATCAATATTAGAAACTGTTTGTTAGTCTGAAAAAAGTAGAACACATCACGAGCATATCCAGCTCATCGGTGACGCGAACACGAAGTTGTTTCCCTAGCAAAAATTGCTCAACTAGGCTAAAGAAGTTCCTACTTAAAAACTTTATTTATTTCAAATACAATAATAAATTAAATCTTTATTTAAATTGCCAGTAATAATTATAACTTTTGATGTGTAGTATCTTTCCTCTTTGTTTCATCATTAAAAACGAAGTTCCAGGAATTCGGTATCTAACTCTACCCTCCCAATACATTCTTGATAATTTAATGTATGTCCGTAAAAACTTTGAAAAACTGAATTTAGTAAAAGACCGGCATAATGCAAATACTAGAAACTGTAATAAACTGGTCGTCCCGTGTTTCAGACTTAGTAAAACCAGTAATAGTTTCTTAGGTCTATTACCTACCTGTTAGGTTTTACAATAAAGTCCCAAAGCATGTTACCGATTTGCCGGACTGTAAATTTAAGCGTCACGTCAAGCGGGTTTTAGTGTCAAAAGGATATTATTATAGAGTGGATCAGTATGTGAACGCTAGTGATGTCTGGAATTGACTCCTCTCTGTGCATCCACTATTAGCTATTGTATGATGTATTGGAAATATATGTAAAAAAATGTACCCGATCGAGTTTCTTGCCGGTTCTTCTCGATGGCTGGGTTGTTTTTCGAACCGGTGGTAGTTTTTGACGGTCATAAGCGCTTTATTAGGGTCTAAACTGAATAAAGTATTTTTGATTTTGTTGCTGGATAATTATATACATTAAATATTTTAAACAAAAAAAAAAATACGATAGGGTTTAGAATCAACGACATAACACATTTCCATAGTTTTAAAATTCGTTGTCCGTCTATCCTTTGTACGGGATTCACGCAAAAAGTACTCGACGGATTTTGACGAAATTTGGTATGATAATAGTTTATACACCGGTATAACATTTAGGACATGTTTTAATAAATAAATTTCTCATAAATATACTATATGGTATATTATATTCACGAGATATCGTTGAATAATTTCGCAGATTTTTGTAGGTTAAGTGATACGATGTTACGCGTGAACTCAAAGTCGTAACAAAGTATATATTTGCTGTGGTTATGTAATTTATCACATTTCTAATGAGTAAAAACGTACGGCAATAATATTCAAGGGTGATTAGCTGACGACATGTTTGCTTAAGCAACTAAAGTGTTTTTGTTGGCTAAGTTACGGTTTGGTTCAAATATTTGTAAAATGTTTTTGGTCGGCAACTTACTTGTGACTCACCTGGTGTTGCTAGTGTTTATGGACGGCAATGATCACTTAACATCAAGTGACCCACCAGTTCGTTTATCTCCTATGGTATAAAAAATATATATTGTAACTCTGTCTGAATCCATTTTTCATTATTATTGTGGCCTTTGGTGACACGAGATTACATCTTCTTTTATATATAAAAATAAACGTTTGTATGTTTGTCCGCTATGCATGCCGAAACTACTTATCAGATTGTGATAATAATTTAGCAGACTATTTTGGAGATATCCCAGAGGGTTCCTAGCCCAAAAAAATATAAATATATAAACTTTTTTCAAAATCTATTAATAAACTTGTTTGCCCTAAACAAAGAAGGGGTTTTTGTTTTTTTGACACTGCATTTAGATATTATTTTGACATATCTATATATTAATACGTGAAGCAAAAAAATTGTACCCCTTTTTAACCTATTTCCCGTCAACGTATGAACTTGAAATTTAGCATAGTTAAAGTTTATATGACGGAGAAGTGCAGAAAGCAGTTTATTTTATATAAAATGCATTAGAAGTACATTAAATTAATTTAAATATACATTACTCACACTACTACTCGATTTTTACACAACATATATACACATGTAAATAAAAAGACATTCTGACAGCCGTCAATAATTACGATCTTCAAAAAAGGTTGTGAAGGCAAGAACACATGCAAGGCATTACTTGTCACTCCTACACAATTAAATACGTTCCCTTGACTCGACATTTTGTAAGCAACGTAGTGACTTTTTCGTGGGCATTATTAGGCTCTACAACTTTCCTCTAGAACTCAATCATATATTTCATCGTTAAGGCAGCATTCGTAAGAAACCTTTTCGTTCGACCGTTTCTTCTGGGAGTTACTTTGCAAATTTGGCTACAAAAAATGTGTTTTAATTTTTCGAGTTAATATAGCATAGCAACCTAGCTATGCTCGACTATATGTATTTTTTAATTCTTACGTTCTGATTACCATTTTTCATCCTACATTCAACAATGATATTAATAAATACTACTATTATTGTAATGTTTATTATTTTTTATGGTGAACTCACTTCAAATGATGAATTAATCAAAAAATGAGCCAATTAATACTTTGTGTAATCAAAATAAGAATTTTGTCCATAAAAGTAATCTATGACTTAGACCTCCGCGGTTACAATGTTGCAATTCAACCTCATGTATCAACAAAAAAGAATTTATTTTCAAAAGCTAATGGTAGTATTAAAAACGTCTTTGTCTTGGATTCACCATTTGATTGTATTGTGCATCCATTACTTTTCCAAACGTTGATACTGGGCATTTCACTATTTCTCATAATGAACAGACTACATTTAATTCAATATCACCCACCCATGGTTTCGTCTAAAATTAATTGAAAATTGTGTCGTGGGTTGCGATAAATTTCTTTATTTTCGTAAAGTTAGGTTTGGTTAAAATTTGAGCTTTACCAAGTGGTTTTTGTTTCCAATTTATAATTAATTTTAATTCTAAATTATACAAAGATATTTTTTAATGATTATATAATAAAGATCATAGCAAATGCCACATAACTGAGTAGCCATGATGAAAACCTTTGATTATAGAAGTATACCCTTTGACAAAAGAACTCTAATAAATGTCAAACTTTAAAAAATCAATTAACTATGGTCGTTTTTCGACCACTGGGCGCCCACTAGTTTCAATTAAATATAATTATCTATGATTGAACCGCGACCAACATCATAGTGTAAATCGGGGCTAAGTGTAAAAAATATCAATACTGAGACGATAATTGACAGTGGAGTGTGGAGAACGAACACATGATATATCAACTCTACATAAGAGGGATAAAATGATCTCAAAACAAACTACCCGTTAATGTAAGTAACAATACATTTGGGGGATAAATTTCGCTCCCGCACACCAGATTAGGGCCCCCTCGGCAGCGGCTCAAGCCTAGGTCCGTTCCCTCGGCGTCGAGCCCTTGAGTGCGCTGCTCGCGCGATACACTCACACAAAATATTACATCACTACAATAACATTACACATATCACCTCCACACACATGTACGCGTACACTCTTACACATGAAAGTGCAAGGGTCCTATTTTTCCTTTATCAAACTGAAATAGGTTAGAAAATTATCCGATACAAAATATATATAAGAGTTGTTGAGGTATATATGATTGGTACACAAATATGTTTCAACAACTCATATATATATGAATAGTTAGCTTAGCTTAGGTTAGCTCGGATAGGTCACGAACTGCATGTATAAGGCAACAGCCCAAGCCGAGGTGTGCCGTGCAACCTTGAGCCAGTTGTCAAAAAAAAAAGTCGACTGAGTGCCTTAAGCGCTCGCCTTAGTATCCGCTGAAGCTGTTAAGACCTTGCTAGGTCAATAGCGTAGTCAGATCGAAAAAAAAATCATTTGTTCACTATTAAAATGGCAAAGATTATTTACAAGTTATTGCTTATAACAAATATATATATGATTGTGAAACTATTATTATCGTCATTACCAGCTCATGTCAGGAACAGGGAACAGACTAAAACCAACAGATTAACACAATAAAAACAATTTAATAATCCCTTTACAAAGTTGTTTAATTCACTATAATCTGCAGAATTGTACAAAATATTTCATAAGCCCGTAATTACGAGTATACTTAGCTGTGAATTTGTTATTCGACAATGTAAATTAACTTTTTAATAATCGTAGGAATCAATTTGTACGAGTTAAGTACATTGCACGTCGCTCTCATTACGTGTTTAGCAGTACATTTGGATATATTTGATAAATATTTCAATTGTCAGTCGAGTTCGAGCACTCAATTAGTATATAACAGCACCATTGTAACAAATTAAATAATTGTAACCTAACCAGTAGCTTTATTCCCACAAACGGTCACCGCTAAGTACATATGCAAGTCATTACTTCTCACTCCTACACAATTAAATACGTTTCCTTGACTCGACATTTTATAAGCAACGTAAATTTTCACTCACTTCGTTAAGCGGTAAACATTTATACAAGACTACTTTTGTAACTTTGATATAAAAGTTAAGCATATGCTGTTATTGACTTTTTCGTAGGCATTATTAGGCTCTACAACTTTCCTCTAGAACTCAATCATATATCTTTCATCGTTAAGGCAGCGTTCGTAAGAAACCTTTTCTTTGCAAATGTGGCTACAAAAAAAAGTGTTTTAATTTTTCGAGTTAATATATAGCATATGTTACTCACACATAACGTGGCTATCTGCTCGTAAAATGATTTTCAAAATCGGTTTAGTAGTTCCAGAGATTACCTCTTACAACCTCACAAACTTTACCTCTTTATAATATTAGTATAGATATAATTAAGATTCTTCCCTAAACAAATTATTGAGAAAATATTAAATTTCCATTTTATGTAATGGATCAGAATAGACAAAGAACATTAGTGTAAAGAGTTCAGATTAAATATAAATAAATGTACATTTCATTTATTCTTTTCTAACTTGATTTCTGGAACCATCTTTACTTAGCACGTCCTTGCTCTAACTAGGTCACAAAAGTTCATAAATTCATATTCGTAAATTCCCCCACTTTATTTTTTTTTATGTTTGTTAATAAATCTTCTAGACTATTACTGCCATTGTCGAATAGGTACCTAATAATATTACAAGTGTCTTGTGTTCGTTTCAATGTTCTAACAAACTGGTGACCCCCTTTTTAGAAGTTTCCAAGGAGATTCCATATCAGAATTCATGCTCCGTGGTATTATTTCTCATCCACTTATGCACAATAACCAAAGTATATTACGTAAATCGCCACCAATATTACACAATATAGAGTCAAGTAACACAAGATTATGAATATAATATAAAAGTTACTACATAATACACTAAAATCCTGGCAAAAACATAGCTTTATGTTTATTTCTCGTCATTCAAAAAATTCTATCTTTTGTTTTTATAAACATTTGCAGTAACTTGTTTTTAATAACTTGAAAATATTATTGAAGTTAATATTCCATAACGCGTGCTTAACAGTATTTTTGGCAATATATAATTACGTGTCATGACATGCTACGTAAGCATGACTGGCCGTATTGATTTTGCACGGCTTGCGACATACTAGCGACACGTAGTATAGGGGCCTGTATATATTTAATATTGATATTTTGCAGCTCATCATACGTTTGATTGATCTGTAGACTTTGTACAAATGTATATAACTATTGCTCCGAGTGACAATAGATTAGAAAACTACACTAATGTTAATAATTACAATAAACAAATTCTAAAATTTGAAAATCGTCATCCACACTTTAATTTATTGTTTTGAGTTTTCACTCCCGTCGGCAATTCTTATGACTAACTCGATTTTTTTATTGAAAATAAATATTATACTAGTATAAATAAACTTACTCACTGTATATTATATTTTTTTAAATACAACACAACACAAACACAATACAAGCACGCGACCTCTCACAAAGCCGCTGTAACGTAAACTCAAGCTAGTTTAGCAAGCGAGTTGCTTGCAAAACTAACGTTGCAACATGCTTTGGCTTATTCACGTTTAAACTGTGGTGTAATGAGTGACTGAAGAAAAAAAAAAATGATTAGCACATAATAAATATAGTTCAGAAGGTACACTCCCTATAATTTTACCGTTGCTGAGTACATTCGTATTACATTTTAAACGAATAAAAAAGATAATGTAAGCAATTGTATCTGCTTTTTTCTTAGTGCGGTTTGTAATTATTATTTACGTATTTATATTAATACTAGCGTGCCCAGCAGACGCTGTTCCGTCCTGACTATAAAAAAAAAAACCTTTACACATTATATACCAAAACATTCCTTATGAATCACTTTATCCACTGGTGAAAACAACATGAAAATCCGTTCAGTAGTTTTAAATTTATCACAAACAGACATACAGACGCGATAGAGGACTTTGTTTTATACTTAGTAATGATTATAAAGCTGGAGGGTTTGCTTGTTTGGTTGAATGCGCTAATCTCAGGAACTACTGGTGCGATTTGAAAAATTCAATGTTACATAAGTTACTTGTCGAGGAAGGCTATAGGCTATATATCATTATGCTAAAACTAATAGTGTCGGATAAGTGCCTTATGCGCTCGCCTTAGTAGTACGGTGAAGCTGTTAAGACCTTGCTAGGTCAATAGCGTATTCAAACCGAGAAAAAAACCAATAGAAGCAGAACGCCAATAAAGAATGTATCAAATTCGTTTTTTCTTTCCTTTTGAGAGCTTCCGCTGCGTGATAGTGTTAGTCCAAAGTAAATATTCCAGGCGGACGAAATCGCGTGCAGAATCTAGTATAATAAAAGTATACAACAGTCGTCTATCTAATCTATATTCATAGTGACATCTCTAATTCAAAATTATTATTCATGTCTATAAGTGAGTGAGCGAACGAATAAATGAGAATCGACCTACTTTATTTTATCTATATTGTGGCACAAATATCGAAACAATCATCATTTATAAAAAAACACAAATCGCAATTTATTTAGTTACCGTGTGGTACATACATCATTTAGTTACTTTGTTGATTCGTTGACTTTCTACTAATGAGTTACACATAAAAGGATTTGAATTTTGGTAATAATATCTGACATAGATACATAATAACGTACACAATTTTATGATAACATGTGTCCTCGAAGATTATTGCGCGTATAGGATTTGTCGCAACGGCTTACGTACACAGATCTGCGAGGCCGGATTCAAAAGTTACAAAGCCAGGGGCCCAGTGAAAAATGCACGCTTTAAGTAATTTGACATAGGCATTACGAAAATGTTTTGCGATTTTTTGCTGTGTTTATTAAAAAAGTCAAGGTAGTAATAGGAACTGCCGACAGAAGTGAAACCTCGAAACAATGGAATTTAAGTTAAGCATAGTGTGAATTGTCATGATAGATTGATTTCGGAGAGAATTAGCGTGCATTCTGGTGTGAGACAAGGATGCCTACTATCACCCGTGCTATTTCTTGTGGTTCTGGATGTGGCTTCATGACCTGTGTCAACAGCAACGCCCATTATGGCATAGAGTGAGGTCTTAAGGACCATCTAGAAAGCCTAGATTACGCTGACGACCTATGCTTGCTCAGTCACAGGCGTGTTGACATGCAGAATAAGCTCGACAACTTGCATCGCGAAGCAGCACATGTGGGCCTTAAGATCAACGTAAAAAAGACCAAAGACATGCGACTGGGTTCAAATAATGACACCCCACTTTTAATTGGAGGGGAGGTAGTGGAACCAGTCTCCAATTTCACATACCTTGGCAGTGTCGTGTCACCAACTGGAGGATCAGAGCTTGACATTGCATCCCGGATTGCCAAAGCAAAGGGCGCCTTCGCGTGTCTTAGGCCCATATGGTAAGCCAAATACCTCTCTAGAAGAGTGAAACTGAAAATATTTAAGTCGAACGTCAAGTCGGTCTTGCTGTATGGGTGTGAGAAATGGAAGACTACCGTAGATCTCACATACCAGCTTCAAGTCTTCGTGAACCACAGTTTACATCATATCTTGAGAATCTTCTGGCCAATGACAGCAACGCAGAGTTGTGGAAAATGTGTCATGAAGATCCCATGGACCACCTAGTGCGAGGTCAATAATTGACCTGGATCGGCCACACTTTGCAAAGGGACAGCAGCCATATCCGTAATCAGTCATTGGACTGGAATCCCCAGGGCAGGCGGAAGCGTGGTCGACTTAGACAAACTTGGCGAAGATCTGTGCTCGCGTAGTCCACGAAGATTGGGTATACTTGCAGTGAGGTGAATCGTCAAGCCATGGACAGATCGAGATGGAGAAGCATTATGTCTGCCCTTTGCCCCGACAATTTGTGGACATGGATCCCAAAAGAGAGAGAAATCTAGTGTGAATTATTTAAATTTCATAATTTATGAATTGAAATTGTTACTATTAGTCTCTCTTTCACTTTTATCGGGACTCCAAGTAATAATTATATACTTTTTTATACAGTTTATTTAATAAATCAAACATATGATGGCTGCACAATCTCAATACAAAATATCAATATTACATAATATACGCTTTGCTAGTCTGATGTAAGCGCAATGCGGTCGTTTACACTTAATAGCATGTCGTGAAGCAAAATTATAAATGTATATCCTGCCAAAAATACGTACTAAATCGCTGTCACAAACTAGTGATAGTAAATTATCTTTAAATTTGTATATGAAAGAAATGAAATGGCCGGATTAAACAGTTTACATTTGCCCTTCACAAAATGATAAAATTAACTATATTAACTCAATTACCTTAATTTACACTACGATAGTAATCCTTAGTAATTCAACCGGTCCAATCCTTGAATATCGTGTCTTTGACATCACA
>JACEII010000063.1:261629-292023 GCA_014332785.1 Antheraea mylitta | reverse complement strand
CATCGTACGCGGAGATCTCGGAGATCTTGTGGAAGACTAAGAGCTGGGCTGACCAGTCCATACCAGATAATTTGAAGGAGAGGGCAGGGTTGGCCTGTGAAGGCTTAGCCGCCTGAGGACGAGGAGCAAGCTGGGGCGCGATCTTGGGGGCCCACGGGGCCTGAGGGGCTCGTGCGGGGCGGACGGGCGCGCTAGGTGCGGGTGCGGACGCTACCGGTGCACGAGATGTGCTCGGCAAGTTAGGGAAGGCCTCTCTAGACTTGAGAGGCGGAGGTCGGGGACGGGTTGACGCCGCAGGCGCCTTAGACGGCGAGACCTGCCTAGCGTAACGGGGCTGTTATGTACGAGGGGCGCGGGGACACCCGCGATAATTCGCGGTATGGCCCACGCCGCGGCACAAGACACAACTCGGAGGATCGGGCGAGTCTTTTGTGCGAGGACACTCCTTAGTGGAGTGGTCGCCGAGACACTTAACGCATCTGGGTTTCAGGTAACAATTAAGTGCGGAGTGTCCGTACACCTGGCAGTTGTGACACTGCAAGGGTTCGGACGTTTTTCGCGGCGGCTCTACGGTGACGCCGGAGAGGCCGCAGAAGGTCCAGAGATTAAATATTTTCTTACCCTCCACGGTGCGGTCGAGAATGACCAACACCATATCGTAGGACATTCTAGTGCGCGGGGAGCGCATACGGTGCACCTCTTTGACAGAAAACTTCTGTTCCCTGAGGTCTTAGTATATGTCATCGACTGGGATTTCCGAAGGGACTCTGCTGATAACAATACGCAGCATACGCTCTTCTTCGAGCGCATAGGTGAAAAAAGCAAACTTATTATCGCGCAGGAAATGCGTAAGTTTCCGGTGAATAGTAGGGGTAGCTACCTTTACCTGAATACCCACGAGGGTACTCATGGCAGAGGTGAAAGAAATGTCTGCTGCTTGCAGCAGACTTGAGATTTCGAACCAGGACGCTCTATCCTGTATCGTGACAGGAGGTGGAGGGCGGGGCTTCTTACCCGTGACTGCGGGAGTCGCAGCTTTGGGCGAGCCCGGTCTAAGGGGTGCGGGAGTCACCGTTGGCACTTTCGCGCCGTCGACGTTTGCGAGTTTAGAAGGCTTGGCACCTTCATTCTCGGACGAGGAGGGATTTTGGCGCTTATTGCGCGGTTTTCGACGCCGCGTGACTTCGGTGAAGCCGTCGTCAGCGGGGGGGATCCTGCTCCATGTCGGAGTCAGAGCCGGACGTATCGTCACTAGAGGAGTGACGATTCGTCAGCTCGAAGTCGTTTGGTTCCTCGATCCTAACTATGACCGAGGGAGCGGGCATCGCGAAAGAGTGCTCGGCGCGATACTTCTTCGTAAACGCGTCATAGTTCTCTATTAGGGGGGACAGTTGCTTCCGATGAAGCCACGAAACCTAGCGAGTTCAACTTCTAAAAGCCGAATCTCACTATGAGAGACCATACCCGGACCTGAGGAGTGGAGCGGGGCAGGGGAAGACATTAAAAACCTCCCTGCCAGAGGGGCAGGGGGGCGTGTCTTTTAAATTTAATGGACTCCGGAGTCCGGACTAAAAGTAGCACAAAACTATAAAGAAAGATTTACACTAGGCACAGCTGCGTTTCACGGAACTAATCGAATTTTAAAAGAGCAATAGAACAAGGTAGACACACAGGTGCGTTTCTTGGAAGTAATCGCAGTTCCAAAATACAATAGTGTCGAGTGATGACTCACTCGACAGTACTGCGTTTTCGAAATAACCATCTGGCGCGCAAATGCGTGCATCCAGCGTGGCTAACCGATCGCAACTCCTCTGATGTTAAATGGTTACCGTCGCCTATGGATAACTTGCAACACCAGGGGCATCGCTGTTATGTTGTCGACCTTTTATATCCAATCCTGGCTCCCACATTCAAATGGCTTATTGTTCCCAGTTAAATGAACAGATTGCCATGGTAAGGAAAATGCATAAGAGAAACAAAAAAAAAAAAAACAAAAACTTGAACTGAAATAAGTAAACTTCTGGACCAACATATTACCTCGCACCATTAATAGTAGGAAAATTATTTTTTAACACTATGCCACATTACATTAACTTATGGTTCTTATGATGGTAGAGGTTTTCCTAAGTCTTTCTGGCTAGTTAACATTCTCTAGTTCAGAACCTGTCTTGTGAGAAATTACTTAGGTAAGCTAAAGCACTCACTGATAAACAAGATAAACAGCATATAGTACAAGAAGAAAAGACTTTTTCAAAATCAAAATACTTTATTCAGTTTAAGCCCTATAAGGCGCTTATGAATGTCAAAAACTACCACCGGTTTGGAAAACAACCCAGCCATCGAGAAGTACCGGCAACAAACTTGATGGGGTAGATTTTTTTTTTCATATATTATTTGTAGATCAGAGACTTAGGTTTACCTTGTATACTAGACACAGCTATTGTATGACCCCTTCGGACTGGAGCTCTCTGTGCTTGTTTCTTAGGAGCCACCGATGACTGTTCCGATCCCATGATCAATATACTGTGAATGATATAACTTTATAATTATTATCATCAATTTTTTTTAACTGACTACGCTATTGACCTATCGAGGTCTTAACAGTTTCACCGGACTATTAAAGCAAGCTCTTACAACAGTCAGCCGATTATATTTGAGCAACTAGCTCAAGGATGCACTGCACACCTCGGCTTGAGCTGTTGCATGATACATGCAATTCGCAACCTTTCTGAGCTAAGCTAAGCTACATATTCATACTTATATGAGTTATTGAAACATATATGTGTTCCAAGCATACATACCTCAACAATTCTTATATGTATTTTGCGTGAGATAATTTTTATAAACTGTTTCAGTTCGATAAGGAAGAAAAATAAAACCCTTCCACAATCATGTGTAAGCATGTGTGCGTGCACGTGTGTGGAGGTGACATGTGGTAATGTTGTCACAGTGTTGTCAGGTTTTATGCTCCTTTATCTCACAGCACACTCAAGGGCTCCACGCCGAGGGAAAGGACCTAGGCTTAAGCCTCCGCCGAGGGTAATCTGGTGTGCGGAAGCGAAATTTACCCCTAGAATATCATCAAATCATGGGTTGTTCGCAATACCATTTAGAACAATATAGTTGATAGTATATTTCCAATTAATGCAATTGTAGCCCATTTAAACACTTTAACAATGATTGCTTGTCTATTTCTAAAAGACTTTTTATAGAAAATTTAATGTTATCCATGGGTATCTAGTATTAAGTAACTATAAATTCCCATTTTGTCTCATTTCATTCTAATGCATTCCTCATTTAGAAAACTAAATATTCAAACATCTCAAGTACCCTAAACATCAGCTCATCATGTTGAAATACAGACTACTTAACACTATAAGCGCAGTCCATTATATGTATACATCAGTACAATTTTCCTCAGAATTAAAAAAAAAACCAAAAAGGGTTTCTGCAACTTTTCCTTTTAAGAGGTGAAAAGTACCCCTCCCCCCTTCCTTCCAACCCCCATCCATCAATTCGACAGATGGCAATGGAAAGTAGTACCGAGTATCTCCCCTTATAAAAAAAGATAAAATCAATATATTGACTGGCTGCCTTCCAGATATGCACAATTAAATGATATTAACACAAATACAATCAGATTGAAATTCTAGAAAGTTAAAGTCAATATATTAGAAGGACTCTATCTGTTGTACTTTGCAGATGTGTACAAAATTCAAGAGTGTCACCTAAAATTTCGATTGTGTATTGTGTTGTAGTTGTAGTAAATTAATATAAAGTGTTTTAGGATTGCTTGATATTATAGTGTTAAATAGGATTTTATTTCGACTGGAATTAGTTTGATTCACTACTAAAACAATATAAATAATGATACTTACTGAACAAGAAACTTCAACGTTTTATTTTATTTTCCCATTGCTCAGTGTGTGTGTTACGTGCGAACATCTTTATTCGCCCATAATTCATTTGATAAAAAACATCTTTAAATATTCAGGATCCGTATAATTTACTTCTGAATAAAATACTTGTCGATATATTATAATTATTATAGAACAAAAACACAGTCTTATATTTTGACAGTTAAGACCAGTGCTGCCAAATTGCCGTCGCTTGACAAAAATTTCGTAAGTTAGTTATCTAAACAAAATTAGGTAAACACGAAGTGTTAAAGTATTATTGTTTTATTGTTTTAACTAAATTATACTTCTTTAATTAGATCTATTATATGATTGAAAGTAGAAAATCCATCTAATTAATAAAATTTAATATTATAAAAAAAATTAACCGTCAGGGGACGTTTGGCAGATATGAAAAGTCAAAATTGTTTTGCGTAAATTGTATGCCAAAAAGAACAAATTACGACAGTAATCAGTTAAGGCATAATGAAAAGATAAAACATTATAAATTTCTACCATAAAATAATGACTATTTATTTTGTTACATAAATATTCATTTTTATCACATAAAACATTCAACTTTAGTGTTAGGTGTGTGTCTGATGATAAATAATGCCCTTATTACTTTTGATATTGTTTAATAGTTTTGACCTAATATGGTCCGGACAAGACAGAGTGGCGTAAACGACTGTCGTCGCAGCGGGCCGCAGAACCGCGCTATTAAATATGCGGCGTCAGCGCCTCACAAATAAGCGCAGGTGTAGTGTGTTTTGCAGCATTTACCAAAGGGTGCTAGGTTGTCGGCGCGTGCCGTGCAATACTAGTAGAACGAGTGACTGACAAAACGATTAGAATCTTATGTTTATACAGATAGGTTTGCAAATGTTTTTAAGTTATGTTTGTTAATTAATAATGCAAAGTTCGTGTTTTGCGTCGCCACGTCTCGCCAGGCCAACAATGAGGTTTACCCTCGTCTTTAGATGATTCACATCAAAAATATCATGTGTGGTTGTTCTCATCAAACAATTTGGCAATACATTATGATAAGGTAACGTTACCGTATAATAAAGTATAACATTATTTCTTGTAAATGATACTGAAAAAAAAACAATAGGCGTTTTTACGTTCCTGAAATGAGATGCGATATACTCACAAGGACAGCTATTATTTTCTTTACATAGGTAATATAGAATATTTTTCTTCAGATTTGAAACGAAATTTATATCGCTAAATAAGCATCATTGATATTAAAAATGTAATCTGTTGAAATGTTTAATCTGCTTGTTAACACGTCATTGTCATTTGTCAATTGTTGACGTAAAATCGTACACAAATCTAAACGTGTACATTTATCTAATTATATTTATTGTAATTATGTTAGAATTAGCGAAAATTAATTAAAAATGGTTGATGCCAGTACAAAGAAGACTTTAAGCAGTATCCCACTGCTTCAAACAAAAGCTGGACCGAGAGATAAAGACTTATGGGTTAACAGATTAAAAGAAGAATATCAGGCTTTAATTAAGGTAAATGTTACTCTTTTAACATACCACGGCTATAAAGTTACCTTTTTAAGTATTTTTTTCAAAATATACGTCGTTTATTATGGATTTTTAAGTAATATTTTACTTTTCTATGTTTGTAAAAGTGGCCTTCAACCAAACCTACTTACTATGCATATGTAATGCTTACACATTTAGGAATAAGTATATAGAACCTGCTTTTACGCGAATAATACGATAAAATATACTGTTATGACATTTTTTTATTCTATTTTTGGCCATACACAGCTGTGCATTATAAAAAAAAATCCAAAAATTATACAGTTCATTATTCTATCCAATTATAAGCTTTTGTCTTATGTTAATAACTAGATTTATTAATTTATGGTGCTACTCTACCCTTGTAACTATTATTTATTAATAATTTCAAGGAATCACAAAAATATATAGTGGATATACACGAGAAAAGCAACAGACATCATTAGCATGAGGAGAAATATTTGATTAGGTGTAACATTTAATACAATGAAAAATATAAGCTACAATTCAAGTACAGAACACTTAGTTGTAGTAAGTACCCCTGCTTAATAAGATTTACAATGAAATGCAGGTCACTTTTAGTTCAAAGGAATATAAAATATAAGTATATTCTACAGTTTTATCCCAGGAAAATAAAGCTAGATCAAATATTTTGTATGCTGTCTATCACTGTCATGTTATCAAGGCATCAGTTTTCCCACAAATTTTATTTAGACAAAATTCTTAAGTATAATAAATAAACCATAAACATAAACACAGCTAAAGTGTAATTTGTTGGTTGTAGAGTCATGCTGAAGCTATTACTGGCTTCAGCATGAATGGGTCAGCTCAGCCGGGGTAGCACTACCCTCTCACAGAAAACTGATGTGAAGTAACAGTGCTTGCATTGTTGCATTTCATTTGGTCAGTGAGAATGCCGGAGATCAATTTCCCATCCCCTCTCCCTTTCTCTTCATTCCCCCAAACACATGGCTGGCAATGCACTTGCAACTCCTCTGGGGTTGCTGGTGATTATGGACAGCAGTGATTGCTTATCATTGGTGATCCGGCTATTCTTTTGCATCCTATATGATATTAAAAAAAAAAAGTTTTGCTTGTATTCATTTTGATTAAAGAAATCTGTTTAATACTATTTTATGAGGAGGGCACAATCATTTTTCATCTATTTCATATGTGTAATCAATTTGAGCTGAAGGTATCTCTTGCACTCGATTTTAGTATTTTGAGCAGAGTGAGACAGTAATAACTCCTGTTGAAACATATTCCTTAAACTTCTTGCAGACTGCATTTCCTTTTAACATGTTAAATGCCATGGGGTATGGGATGTCATTTATTGTGCCATGGACGGCACCTCGAAATGTTTTTTTTTATAAATCTGAAATCATTTATCAGATTTTTCAAAAAAATAATTTTGGGGCATATTATTACCAAGTAAATCCATTACATAAAAAAATGGAAATTGTTTTGTATAAGTTATATGTATGTAGGATTAATAGGTAAATTGGAACGCAACGTCTGAGCAGATGTTGTACAACTCTAGTATAATGTTTCTAAGATAGCAATTGGGACTGTGTTGAGCATAAGACGAGACATGTTTAAAATTAAGAATAAAGTGGTGTAGATAAATGTGTGTAAAATGAAGTGTAACAATACTTGTCTGGGCTTAAATGGATCCCACATGCCTAATACAACAGATTATAACAAGAATCATGGTATAAAGAATGGATAAAGCATTACAAATTGGTTCCATAAAATAATGACTGTTTATTTATTTGATTACACAAATATTCATTTTTATTAAATATGAAAATTCTACAAGGTGCAAGAGCAGAGTTTTTGTCGGCATTGAACAAAGTTTGCTAGCTTGTCGACTGTGCCATTAACACTAGTAGAACAAGTGGCCTACAAGATAGGGTTGTAAATGTTTTTGAGTATTTTGTTAATGGTGCAAAGTATGTGTTTTGTATTATGTAAATTTTCATATCTCTTCCATGGCATTTAATGTGTTAATATAGACATCATTAGAGTAGGTTCTACATATTCTACTGTAATTTTTAATACATCTCAGTTATTATAGTGACATAACAAGCAGCTTCAAATGAGGACATATAATATATGTGCTTTTCAGTTTAGAAAAATGTTTATTCAATGATTTTTTTTTATGTTGTAATGTAACTGAATGACATGTTACTTAATTTGTTCTCTTTTTTAAATGTCATTTAGTATTCATTATTCTGTGTTAATTCACCGTATTTCATTAAAATATATTAAGTGAGATATTCATGTGAAGTTTTACACAATTATTATTACCTTTTGTGGAAAATGAATCAATAGCAATAAATATGTTGCTCTTTTAATTTCTATGATAATCATACAATACTAGCCCCCGCCGTGACTTCGTTCGCGTGGAATAGATACTTTGGGCTAATAGGCAGCGGAAGTTCACAGTACACAGCTATATACCACAGTCGATACGAATGTGTCAACTACTCCGAAATGTAAACTGTCAGCCTGCACTATGGTAAACTTTTACTCCGCAACTTCTCTGTCACTGATGGTATTTTCAAACTTTCTCTGATATACTCATTCTTAATCTTATCCATTCTAGTTACACCATACATTCAATTTAACATTCGCATCTTTATAGCATGAGGTCTTCTCTCATACACCTTTTTTGTAGCTCAGAACTAGGATCCCTGCAACATGATTGATAGTAAGTGATACTATATATAAATATAACATAATTAAATGGAAGTACCAGATCAGGCCCCCCTCGGCAGCGGCTCAAGGCTAGGTCCATTCCCTCGGCGTGGAGCCCTTGAGTACGCTGCTCACGCGATACAGTGACACAAAATCTTACAACACTGCAACAACATTACACATATCACTCCCACATATGTGCACGCATACACGATTACACATGAAAGTGGAAGGGTTTTGTTTATTCCCCTTATCGAACTGAAATAGTTTAGAAAATTATTTGAGACAAAGTATATATAAGAGTTTTTGTGGTATGTATGCTTGGTACACATATATGTTCCAACAACTCATATATGTATAAATAGCTTAGCTTAGCTCAGATAGGTCGTGAATTGCATGTATCAGTTAACAGCCCAAGCCGAGGTGTGCCGTGCACCCTTTTTTTTATATCAAAGGAGGCAAACGAACTGGTGGGTCACGTGATGTTAAGTGATCACCACTGTCCATAGACACTAGCGACATCAGGGACGTCGCAAGTGCGTTGCCAGCCTGTATATGGGAGAAGCGGGAGGGGAAGGAAAGGGAAAGAAGGAAAGAGGAAGGGACGTGGGCCTCCAGCTCTCTCACTGACCGAACGAAACACAACAATGCAAGCACTGTTATTTCACGTCGGTTATCTGTGAGAGGGGTGGTACTACCCCGGAAGAGCCGACCAAAAATAGCTTGAGTTAGTTGTCAAATGAAATCAGCTGAGTGCCCTAAGCGTTCGCCTTAGTGGTTCGGTGGAGCTATTAAGAACTTACTGGGCCAATAGCGTAGCCAGTTCGAGAAAAAAAAATTAATCTTCACATGTTTTTTAATATTGATTTCAGTACGTGGAAAACAACAAAGCAGCTGACAATGATTGGTTTAGACTTGAATCAGATAAAACTGGCACAAGGTGGTTTGGTAAATGTTGGTACATCCACAATTTACTCAAGTACGAGTTTGATTTAGAATTTGACGTAAGTTACTTTCTTTTAATTGTATATCTATGGTCACAATGAAAAATGTTCAATCAATTCTAGAATGTTCTATTGGAGTTTTATACATTGCTCTTAAATAAAAAAAAAACTTCCAATATTTGTTACATATTTAAAAAAAAAAAATCATTTGTGAAGCAATTTTTTCAAATATAGTATTAATCTTTATCCAATTAGATGTTGTTCACTTTGAACATTTAACACAGATGTAAATAGCCTTTCATAGCATATTATTTGAATTAATTACTCACAACTAAGAAGTATAAACCAGAATATACGAATACGAATACCTCAAGCAACACAGTGTTCTGGAACCATCTATTGTCATTGAGAATGTTTTTTTTTTTTTTTTTTTTCGAAATGACAACGCTGTTGACCTGGAAAGGTCTTTACAGCTTCACCGAACTACCGAGGCGAACGCTGAAGGTACTCAGAATATAAATAATTTTGTTCTGTTTAAAATACGAATGACCAGTAATCGAATACTCTAAATTGCGACCTATTTTATACTCACTGTGTATCATTTCTTTTTTTTTCCTCGAACTGACTACGCTATTGACCTAGCAAGGTCTTAACAGCTTCACCGAACTACTCATTGAGAATGTTGTGACGTGCAACACATCTCGTACATTGGTTTTACACTGATTAATAACCAGTTGATTCCAATGCGCTTTCAGCTTATAGATGAAGATTTAATTTCTTTAAGGGGCCAATCACGACAAAACTGCTGAATATGTTGGCATAAGACTATGACCATTTGATACGGAGTTCTTCTTAATTAGTTCTGTAATTAATTTTTTGGAATCAATTCACCCTTTGCCATTTTACATTAGAAGTTTATTTAATGCTCAGTAAATCAGTAAAATGTCTGGTTATAAATAAATAGGAGATGGAAATTCTAAAAGATTTTTACTGGTCATCCAGATTGTCTTATGGACTAAACCTTTGTCTATGATTATTTATAGTACACTATTAGGGTGACCCTTCTTTAGGGTATATTCGATTTTTTCTTCAGAATAGTCCTGAATAGATTTAAAATATATAAAAAAAAATTACGTGAAACGGCAGCTCTTGAGTTTAAATTTATGCTGTGCCCTACGAAAGTCAAAGTTTCGAATGAAAATTGGAAAGGTTCTATTACTACTTTGGTTATTTTAGGACGTGAATTAATGAACTGATAATGCTGAAGTATCATTACCATTTTTAATTTTTTTTCTTCCGAGCTTCGATTCTGACCTCGAATAACTTTTGAAGGAGTCAACATAACAAAAATTCATTTACCAGGAAAAAAATAAGCCGTCACGCGACACTTGGCAGATGTGAAACATCGAAATTGTTTTGTATAATTTATATGCCTAAAAGAACATATTATGACAAGAATCAGCTATGGCATAATGAAAAGATAAAGCACTGAAAATTTGTGCTATAAAATATTGACTGTTTATTTATTTTATTACATAAATATTAATATTCATTAAATACAAAAATTTTATTAGGCGCAGGCGCGGTATCTTTGGCGGCAACGACGACAATCTACGACAATTTGGGGATTATATAATCAACACACGTTAATTTTAAAATTAGAGGACTAGTTCGGTGAAACTGTAAAGAACTTTCCAGGTCAGGAGCGTTCCTGTTCGAAAAAAAATAATTAGAAGATCTTGAAGAAAAATTCGAACATACCTCCCCTTCCCTCTACCTCCCATCCCTTTTCCCTCCTCGCTCCCCTTCCATATACCCCTTCCTAAAACACAGGCTGGCAACGCACTTATGACTCCTCTGCTGTTGCTAGTGTCTATGGACGACGGTTATCACTTAACACAAGTTGACCCGCCTGTTCGATGGCCCATATGACCTCATACACCGTAGATTTATTATCTTTGATCGTGTTATAGATTCCAGTAACGTACCCGACCACGGCCCCGGAGCTAGCTCTCCCGGGGCTGGACGGGATGACTGCCAAGATGTACAGAGGCGGTAAGATATGCCTCACGGACCATTTCAAACCGCTCTGGGCCAGGAATGTGCCACGATTTGGAATAGCTCACGCTATGGCTCTTGGGGTGAGTTTTTTGAAGTGAAAACTTCTTGGGGGGTGATAAATTTGTAAGTTCGCGTCATAACATGCTATTAAACGTCGCCGAGTGTATTGCGCTTGCGTGGATTGCGTCAAATTAAGGACGTGTAGTATAAGAGCCTGTGTACAGTTAATATTAATATCTAGTATTGAGATTCTGCAGGCTGTCATATGTTTAATGAATCAACAAACTGTATACAAAATTATATATAATCATGTATTATATAATAAACTTAAAAATTTACTCCATTGTTCAGCTACTAGTGTCAGTTTGTAGCTTTTACACTTATTTTCTTGGACCAATAATAATATAATTTTTATTGTCTGTCCATTTTTATCTCTAACTCTCTGCAAATATTCTAAATGTAGTTCAGCTATCTCATATGCATGTATATGTCCGCTCAGTTTAAATAAACAAGTTTTTATAAATTAGTTTCAAAGCTTTTACAATACAACATAACCTCTTGGCTGTACTATGCGCAAGACCGAATATGTAGCTATATTCAGAGCGGCCATAACCCTTTGATGTGGACCACAGTTTTTATATATTATTATGAAGTCCAAACTTTATTTTTACTGTTTTTTCTAGTATTTCTTTTTAATAACATTTATTAAAAAACATTCCTAGATCAAGTTTATTCTTCCAACGACTTTCCATCAAGAACAAAGTTTATCAATTTCTCTGTTTCCTTGTGTTCAGTTATCTATTCTATACATAGAATAAAAATGAAGTGTCTGTATGTAACAGCGAAATAAAATTTTTTCACTGATTGGGTATGAACTTTTACACGCTACTGATAACAAAAATGAATTTTTTTTCGGTCTGTCTGTTTGTTCCGGGTAATCTCCGAAACGGCTGGACCGATTTTGACGGGAATTTCACTAACATATAGCTGAAATTACTGCGGGTGACATAGGCTACTATAAATTAGACTAAGTGTTAACCGCGGCTTCGTCTGCAATGCTATCTCCAAAACGGATGGACCGATTTTCACAAAACTTTCACCAACCGATAGCGGATACCGTAACAAGTAATTTAGTGTATTTTAATTTAGACTAGCTTTTAACTGTGGCTTCGCCCGCAGTAATATCTCTAAAACGGTTAAACTGATCTTCAAGAAACTTTCATTGGCAGATAGCTGACTTTATAAAAAGTAATTCAAGTAATTTTAGTTTATACTAGCTTGTAACAGTGATTTCACTCGCAGTACTATCTCCAAAATGGTTAAAATGATCTTCACTAGACCTTCACTGACAAATAACTAACCTTATAAAAAATAATTTAGGTAATTTTAGTTTATACTAGCTATTAACCATGGTTTCGCCCGCAGTGCTATCTCTGTAACGGTTAGACTAATCTTTACGAGACTTTTCCTGGCAGATACCTGACTTTATAAAAGTAATTTAGGTAATTTTTGTTTATAATAGCTGTTAACCGTGTTTTCGCCCACAAAACTTTCTCCAAAACTGTTAGACAGATGTTCACGGGACTTTCATTGGTAGACAGCGATCCTTATATATAGTAATTGAGGTTATTCTATTTTAGACTAGCTGTTACCCACGACTTCGTCCGTATGAATTTTAGCAAAAATATGTTGTTCACTGTAAACATATGCGTATTTCCCGTGCTTTGGTATATAACATTTTATATCTTAATTTATATATATGCAAGATTCAAGACGTCACCACATTCATAGTTTACAATTTAATATACTGATTATTATTAGTAATTATTAGCAATTTTGAAGATAGACGAGAGGTATTTCTAATAAGATATTAGACCATAAACTTATTGACAATATTGGCAAATTATATCATTATCTATTTTTAAGTGATTTTTTTATTTTTTAGTTCTTTGTACAGTGTAAGTGAGCATTGAGGTAGTTATATCGTTGGTTAATGTTCCAAATATGTTGGCTATGATAATCCTCATTAATTACACTGTTAGTATCTATATATCTAATGTACATGTTACTGTCAGTAGCGTGTGTGTCGTACTTACAATAGTTTTTAAAGAACATTTCTATAATTGTACATATTTTGAAAATTTAATAATTTTTTAATACAATTTAAAAAAACGCGTGCAGAGCTGCGGGTACAGCTAGTATAAATATATAATACCTAGACGACCGAGCCTATCTCGGTTCTTTAAAATACATTTTTAAATTATAAAGAAACTGTTAGGTTTGCCTCACAAGATTAGCATTATTTATCAAATATATATTTGATTTATAATATATATTTTTTCATTGCCTGAAAACTCATTTTAAAAAGTTTTTTTATGAACGAAATCTAGCTAGATCGATTTATCGTCCCCGAAACCACCTACATACTAGGTTTCACGGAAATAGATGACGCCGTTTCCGAGATCCTGAATATAGTACAATATAAAAATATACAAGAATTGCTGGTTTAAAGGCATTAGATATATATAGCATATGAATGGTTTCAATTTAATAAATGTGTTTATTTTATAAGAATTACAACGCAATGATAATATAACTAAAATGCTGTAGATACGTTAGAAGCGCTTCAACAGATTCTTGTTAAAACTTGGCTAGCTAGCTTACTTTTGACAGCCGCCCCGTCTATCCCACCCGTATCTAAGCAATATATAACTATTTCTTCTAGTCCGGTGAAGCTGTTAAGGCCTTGCTAGGTCAATAGCGTAATCAGTTCGAAAAAAATAAAACTATTTCTTTTTCACTACCAATATTGAGAATATGCCATCTCACTTCCCCATTATATCTAAGACGTTGTGGCGTTACAATATTACTTTACGTATGTGTGCGTTATCGTGCTGTTTGTTTCGTCAAAATATCATGTAGGTAACGTATCTACAGCTTTTTAGTTATAATATCATTGCTAGAATGCCATCTATCGGCTCCTTATATAACTATGAGCCATAGTTTTGATTTGTTACTCTTTTTCTACAGCTTGGGCCATGGCTCGCGGTCGAGATACCAGAAATGATTGAAAAAGGTGTAGTAAAATATAAAGAAAAGTCAGAGGACGCTTCGTAAACTCATCAAGCATTTTTTATATTGTTGTATATATGTACAATATCCAAAATGACATTTGTAAATGGATAATAAATGTATTTTTTATTATTTAATTTTGTATCATTCATATCTCGCGATCTGCCCCGGCTTCACGTTGGTGCAGTGACTTCATAAGTAATATATGGATTTATATAAATTCCCCACCCCATTCTTTCCCCCATTTCACAAGGTTCACAGTTGTGTTATAAAAAAAATTTAGTCGTCACGAGATACCTGGCAGATGTGAAACATCGATATTGTTTTGTATAAGTTATATGCATAAAAGAACAGATTACGACAGGAATCAGCTATGGCACAATGAAAAGTTAAAGCATTACAAATTTGTTCCATGGAATAATGACCCTCAATTTATTTTATTACATAAATATTCATCTTTATTAAATATAAAATACAAAAATTTAACTAAGCACAGGCGCGGTGTGTTAGGCTGCATTTATCAAAGGGCACTAGGTCGTCGGCGAGTGTCCGACAAAACAGTTTGAATCTTATGTATATACAGATAGGGTAGCAAATGTTTTTGAGTATTTCGTTAATAGTGTAAAGTTCGTGTTTTGCGTCGTCACGCCAACAATCATGTTTATCCTCCGCCTATAGATGTTTCAAATCAAAAAGTAAAGATAAGGTGACCAACTTCAGTATCCGCGTATATCTACATATTAATATTCGTACGTGAAGCAAAAAAATTGTACCCCTTTTTAACCTATTTCCCCTTAACGGGTGAACTTGAAATTTGGCATAGTTAAAGTTTATATGGCGGAGAAGTGCAGAAAGCTATTTATTTTATATAAAATGCATTAGAAGTACATTTAATTAATTAAAATATGCACTACTCACACTACTACTCGAATTTTACACAACATATATACACACATGTAAATAAAAAGACATTTTGACAGCCGTCAATAAATACGAATTTCAAAAAAGGTTGTGAACTGTGAAGGAGGTTGCTATGCTCGACCATATGTATTTTTTAACTCTTATGTTCCAATTACCATTTTTCATCCTACATTAAACAATCATATTATAACACATAACTATTATTGTAATGTTTATTATTTTTTATGGTGAACTCACTTCAAATAATGAATTAATAAAAAATGAGCCAAATAATACTTTGTATAATAAAAATAAGAATTTTGTTCATAAAAGTAATCCATGATTTAGATCTCAGCGGTTACAATGTTGCAATTCAACTTCATGTATTAACAAAAAAGAAGTCACCATTTGATTGTATTGTGCATCCATTACTTTTTCAAACGATAATACTGGGCATATCACTATTTCTCATAATGAACAGACTACATTTAATTCAATATCACCCAGAAATACCACCCCACCCATGGTGTCGTGTAAAATTAATTGAAAATTGTGTCATGGGTTGCGATAAATTTCTTTATTTTCGTAAAGTTATGTTTGCTTAAAATTTGAGAGCTTTACCACGTGATTTTTGTTTCAAATTTATAATTAATTTTCATTTACAAAAAGATTTTTTTAATGATTATATAATGAAGATCATGACAAATGGCAAATAACTGAGTAGTCATGATGAAAACCTTTGATTATATAAGTATACCCTTTAACGAAATAACTCTAATAAAGTTCAAACTTCAAATAAATCAATTAACTATGGTCGAATGTCAACTACTGGACGCCCACTAGTATAAAGGTAAATTTCGTCGCCGCTGTCAAAACAAAAATAGATGGAAATAAACTGCTTCGAAAATCCGTCTAATCCTAGTTCGAATCCGAGTGACAGCAAAAGGGATGTCTTTTTAATTTTTTATGGTGAAAAATGTTAATTTTGTTAGACAAACCTAACAGTTTATTTTAATTTAATAATGTGTTTTAAAGAATCGAGCTGGGCTCGGTCGCCCTGGTACTACGCATTAAATTGACATCATACTTACGGTGAGTTTACTTACATTCCGCTGCCTGCGCCTCGATACATAAAATATAATACCTACATAATTGATTTCATTAACGCACCTTGTTGTTATTGACTATTTTATTAATTTATCCTCTTTACACAATAATACACGAACGGACATATCATATATATATATTCGTTTTTAATATAATTTAAATTACAAACGTTTGTTAGTTCATTGAGATATCATCACGCAGTGTCTACCACAGAGGTATCTATAACTTGGTTAGATTTTTTTTTATTTTTTGTTCTATTCTGCAGACTCTTGGTCCGCACCTTTTTTTTGCTTACATGTAGTATTTTGTATACGTAAACTTGTAGTACTCGTATCCGTGAGCATATTTTTTTTAAATTAGTAATTTATTAAATATGAACTGTTCAATTGTTATTAACTATTTTTGGTTTAATGACGTTATTGTTTTTATAGCGCTTGCATTTCCATTCTTTATGGCCATTTTTAGGTTGTAATCCACTGGGTTAGATATTAGGATCCAATTGAAAATCATAAATAAGTAGTTAGTTTGAAAATGAGCTGAATTTAATTTTTTCCGTTCCTAATATTTTACATTATTTTTCAAGACTGTTACATATTGTCCTTGTAAAAAATGAAGATCATTAAAAAAATACTAAAAACTTTATGGAAAGCAAAATTTTGGACTATGTTCTCGGTGTATAAAAACTAGAAATCTAAAAATAATTAAACATGTTATATGAATGAGTAGCCTCTGCCCGCGACTTCCTTCGTGTAGTAATAGCTGCTTTGGTCTAACGTTAACACGCAGCGGAAACTCTCACGAGGAAAAACATTCCGATTTTGGAACATTTTTCATCGGTGCTCCGTTTCTATTGGTCCTAACGTGATGATATATATAGCCTATAATAACCTTCCTCGATAAATGAGCTATATAACACTGAAAGAGTTTTTCAAATCGGACCAGTAGTTCCTGAGATTACCCCCTACAACGTCACAAACTCACAAACTTTACCTCTTTATAATATTAGTATAGATTAGTATGAATTATAATTCAATTTAACTCTTCTGAAATGTAATGATATAAATATTTATATTACTAATTAATTTGGTGAATTTATAGTTTGCATTTCTTGAAATTACAATTTACTAAGTTGAAAGTAGAAGCGAAAATTTCCATAAAAATGTTGAGTGATTAAAAAAAATTATAGAGGAAAAACTTGTGGGATCGCGTCACCAATGATCTCGAGAAGCTCTGGAACTCAATCATATATCTCTCATCGTTAAGGCAGAAACCTTTTCGTTCGACGATTTTTTCTCCGACTTACTTTGCAAATCCGACTATCACAAAATGTCTTTTCATTTTTCGGGTTAATATACAGCCTGGGACACTCACAAATAACATGACTTGCTATTGGTAAAGGAATTCAAAATCGGTTTAGTAGATCCAGAAATCACCCCCTACAATGTCACAAGTCTACAAAGTGTACCTTTTTATAATATAAATATGAATAATTATTATATAATGAATTAGCTATTCTCTGCGGCTTCGCATGGGTACAATATAATAATGTGGTGTTATAAGGGTCTAAGATATTTTGTAAGCAAAGTAGATACACTTTTACAATACATTTTTGTACATTTCTACCTAAAATATTAAAATCATAAATCACACGGACGAAGTCACGGATGTTAAATAGTGTTTATAGTATATCCAATGCGCCGTCTTTCAGTTTTTTTTTAAATTGACATAAGCAGTCGTCCTTGTTACAGCTTGAATGAGTAAGTGACTAGTTAGTACATAGAGTGTCGAGCCTCAGTGCAACTTGCATTCTGCGCGAACTTGCATTTAGAAGGCACGTGTCTCGGTTTAAGCCATCGTGGTACTTAAGTAATTACTGCGCTAACGTTGTGGTTCTAAAACTTTGTGACACAAACATATACCTTTTTGGCGCACGGTGGTTGGATTTAGTAAAAGTCAGGGACATCGCAAGTAAAATTGGATTTTTTGATTTTCATTAAGATCAAGGTATTTACATGAATCAAGATTTACAGCATTTCTCTGATTTTTTTTATTTATTTAAAAGTCGCCATAAAAATGTCAGTGAGTAAATAAGATAGAAGATAGTATTTCTTCAATAATATATATATATATATATATACATATAATAAAAATGTAATAAAGATGTGTAGGACAAGTAGAATAAGTAACATAATACATTTCAATCTTTTTTAGAAATGACTGTCTGTTTGTCTGAACACGTATCACTGCTAAAGTACTGGGTTCCCAACAAATACTCAAAAAAAATAATCGTAAAGCATATCCTCGGAAGCAACATAATCTTTGTTTCATTAAAATCGGTTCACTCTATCAAAACTTATTGTAGTTTTTATGACGACGCGGCATAAGTACGAGAGAAAAGTAGATAAGTAAATGGACTTAATACATCCAGATGACTTTATTAATCACTGTTCTTGTATAACGTTCTATGCGGATGAAATTGCGGGCACAAATAGTTATAAATAATTCAATAATCAATATTAATTCGTACCTAATTAAATGCTTCAGTTCCGCTGAGCATTTAAAACCGACACAAAAAAATTGAGCTGTCACGGGATGCCTGGCAGTTGTGAAACATCGAAATTGTTTTATATAAGTTATATCCATAAAATAATAGATTACGACAGGAATTATCTATGAAAAGTTAAAGCATTGTAAATTTGTTCCATAAGATAATGATTATTTATTTTATTACATTGATATTCATTTTTATTAAATATAAAAATTAAAGTAGCAGGCGTGGTGTGTTCGGCGGCGTTTATCAAAGGGCGTTAAGTCGTCGGTGCGTGCCGCGTTACACTAGTAGAACGAGTAGCTGAGAAAACAGTTTGAACCTTATGTTTATACAGATAGGGTTGCAAATGTTTTCGAGTATTTCGTTAATAGTGCAAATTTCGTGTTTTACGTCGCCACGTTGCTAGGCCATCTCCCCAAAACACGGGTTGGTAACGTACTTGCGACTCCTCTGGTGTTGCTAGTATCTATGGACGACGGTGATTGCTTAACATCAGGTTTACCCGCGCCTATACATGTTTCATAAAAGTTAATTATGTGACTATTCTTTCTATCAAATTTTATATAGAATCTATAAGATTCTATCAAAGCAGCAAAAAATGGATCTAATTACATTGTACACTTATATTGTACCCATGTAACACCGGGGCGAGTCTCTAGTCTTATATCGCGTGCATAACTAATGAAAACCATTAACCACCAACCAACGTATTTTTTTTTTTTTACGATACAACATCGGATGTTCAATTTTTTCAAACAAGACTCCATATTTATAACATATTCTCGTGTTACCAGCTTCACTAATATTCGTCGTATATTTATTTCGCCTAATAAAAATACCGGTTCTCCGCGCGACTAATCTTCGCATCTCTTCGCAATCTTTATCAGGTTTTCATCTTATAATTTTCTTTCCTTTATATATTGTCTTAATTGTGTAGATATTTACGCAGACAATGAATCGTTTTTCGAGTCAAACCGTACTAAAAAAAAGGGAAAAAGTTATAAACCTTATGAGTGATTAATTTATTTTTTAAGTAAAACTTCTTTAGGCGCGACTAGGAGGTAACTGGACGACAATGCAACGGAAATCCGTTACGGCAATATGGCGTCACGTTTATGTACCATCCGGTTAGGTAATAATTAAACATAACCAGTACATCTATTAAATTATAATTATTTTAATTACCTTAAAACCTTATTTATTACAGTAATCTGTTCATACTTTTCTATATTTAATTGACTTTATAACAAAGAGTTGCTAAAAATATTTCCTGTTACTTAAGATCCATATTAGTTGTAGGGCCATACTACAGGTAATGAAGCTTTGATTTATTTGTTTTTTGCACCACCCTAGTACACTTAATCTGAATGGCTAAAATATAAATTAATTGTAAGTGACAATACGCTTTAACATTGTAACACATAGTTATTGGATAAAAAATAGCGCATACACTAGACGACGTGACATTTTTGTCTTTATTATCATTGACCTATATTTTAAGAGCTTTTACAACTTCACAAGAGCCTACAGCCTTGGGTTGAGCTGTTACTATAAATTCAATAACCGTACAACGAGTTAAACTAATCAAACTACCTATTCATATATATGCTTTCGTGAGACACACATGTATGTCACAAACTCTTATTTCGTATCTTCGTATTCTTCAATGTGAAGAAGTGTTTGTACAATGCAGTGTCATTATTTTTAATAGTTTTCTCTAATAGGGATCTCCTACCAACTTGAATCTTTAACCATCTTTTTGTTATGTTTCTATTTCGTTTCCAAATTTCCTGGTAAGAGCTGGCAACATTATGAAACTTCGCAATATTTTAACGCTAATACGAAATCAGAGTTAGTTAATGTATTATCCATTTATTGTATTAAGTATAATGAAGGTCGGATATAATAGTATTTGTTACGAGTATTAGGCAATTATTTATTGAAACTATAATCTCTCATTAATAGTCCTTGTGTTGTGTTAAACGCTTGTATGTACCCAATTGGTTGTATTCGTAATCAGGTAAAATATTATTTTTATATTAGCAACTAGCTATGCCCGCGACTTCGTTCACGTAGAATCTGATATACAAAACAGGGACTAATAAAGTAACTTGAAAATGTATTATACCATTTTTTTTTTAGATTATTACTGCCATTGTCGCCTAGTCAATAATATTACAAGCGTCATGCGATCATTTCAATGTCGTGTAAATCGTGTAAATCAATATTCTAACAAGATGGTGGATCCCTTGCTAGAACCTTCCAGGGAGTTTTTGTGGTATCTCAGAATTTCATGCTCCGTGGTATTATTTTCCATTCACTTCACTTATGACAATAAACTAACTATATTACGTAAAAAATCACTAAATTACACAATATAGAGTCAAATAACACAAGATTATGAATAAAATATAAAATCCAGTACATGACAGACTAAAATCCCGCCAAAAACTGCATTAAATCTAATTATTATGTACTATTCTCTCGTAGTTAAGTTGCGTCGTCATTAGCATTACAATAACTTTTGTTAGAGTGAACCGATTTTAATGAAACAAAGACTAGATGTTACTCGAAGATATGCTTTATCATAAATGCAAAATAAACAAACGGATAGATAAACATTTATAAAAATTATTGAAACGTATTATAATACTTATTCCTGAACATCTTTACAAAACTCTAAAAGCACAAACATCTTAGATTTACATTTTTATTATATGTATAGATACTATTCGATCAATTAAATCACAAATAAGACGTTATATGATTGACGTCATACCTTTATAACTACCACCTCCGGCGTCATACTAATCACGACATACAATATTCTTGAAACTAGGTATATAGTGATTCGTGTGGTTAACTATAGGTACTGTTTATTTAAAGGTAAATTATGGCGAGGACAACAAGTTATTTACAAGAGTTTGCGGTTGGTATTTAATCGAAGGCCGACTTTCAAGTTACATGATTTAGAAATTAAATATATGTGTATATATATACATATATTAGGTCTTTACCTATGAAATTGCCGTTTTGTATGAAAAAAATTAAACTATTTTTTTTCATGTGTTTTGTTATTTGTATTAGTCGAAGTAATCACCGATTTATTTATTTTTTTATTAACGTGGGGAAATCCCTAACGGATACGCTACCCTCCCGGGGGAGAGGGTAGGTGATGTCCGATTCGCACGGACTAAAACCCCACGGTGTACCGTCCGCCGCATGGTAGGGGCAGCCAGGGATCGAGCATGCTCACTGACCTGAAAACTGCCCCTGCGGCAGCCTGGCGAATGAATGCCAGGCGTCGCCCTACAATAGAGAGGCTACTGGGTACACGACCAGCAGCCTCCCCTCGTCAGCCTCACCAGTGCAACGAGGAGATGGGGGGCCCCGCCCCATCCCCTCAGGTTTGGCGACGGTTTTGGGAGGGTCGGGCATTACGCCTCGCCCCTCCCGCTGCCCTTTTTTGGCGGAGAGGAACACTTCTGGGATCGACCTCCCGGGTCCTCTCCGCCGCCTCCTTCTGTGAGATTACGGTCTCGCAGAAGGAGGCTACAGCAGCCCAGACGTCCTCGCTGCCGAGCATGGCCGAAACCACGCCCGGCAGCGAGAGATCGTCCCCCACCGCCGCAACCAGGGCGCGGCGCTGATCGCCCCACGCGGCGCACTCCGAGAGAGTGTGCTGCGCAGTGTCCGTCTCAGCGCCGCACTCGTGGCATGCGGCGGTGGGCACCCTGCGCGCTATCCGGTGCAAGTACCAACCGAAGCATCCGTGCCCGGTCAGCACCTGCACCAGACGGTACGTCAGGGAGCCCCAGCCCCTATTCACCCAGGCCGACAGGACCGGGCGGACGGCGTCTATGGTAAATCTTCCGTAACGCTCGTCCGCCAGGTGTCGGCCCCACCTCTCTATTTGCTGGCTGCGGGCTATTGCCCGCAGCGCAGCGATCTCCCTGGGCGCCGGAGGTCTACCTCGGGATTTTCCTGCCGCCGCGTAATTGTACATGACGGCAAGAGTTTCCGCCTCCAGCTCTCAGGGTACAGACGGAACGGAAGTGAGCAAACCAATAACAGGTGGTGCGTTGGTTTGTAGTGTTAGCTTCGTAAACGTTATTGATGTTGCGTGCTGCTTGTGCCGCGTTGCTGCCACGACGGTACTCATATATTACATAACTACTCGATTTTTTAACGTATCCATGATGCCAAAAAAGATCGAAATGCGATGAAAATGTAACAGTAATCCATAAACAAATGACTACTTCTGGAAAAAGAATTCCGTGTTTTTAAAATAAAATTAATTTGAAATTAGAATTATTAGCCAAACAAAAATCATTTTGATTTAAAAAGCCCAGTGCTGCAGAACGGCAATTTCATTGGTAAATACCTATTATATATATAGCTAGCTGTTACCCGCGGCTCCGCACGCGTTTTTTGAATGTATTAAATAAATTTAAAATTGTTATTAGATGTGTAAATAATAATAATAATACTCTTTCAAAAACATTTGTAAGTATGACACGCACATCATCTACAGTAACAGGTAACATTTACATTATATATGTGAATACTAATAGTGTATCGTATGGGATGAGATTTATCATAAGCCACATAGCTGGAACTTTAAACTACTATCTATGGTATCACCCTCAGTGCTCACTTACACTATATAAGAAAGTAATGAAAATATTAAGCTATACATTATCGAACAATATGTGTTCAATCTTTTATTATATAGATATAATATCGGGTATCGTCTGCTGAACTCGCTAGCTTAAAATAAAACAGCTAATTAGTTAGTTATTTGCCCGTAAAATTCCCGTTCAAATATTACTTGTAATCCGTTGAAGCTGTTAATCTTGCTACGTCAATAGCGTAGTCATTTCTAAGAAAACAAAACCGTTCATTTAGGTCCAGCTGTTTCGGAAATTACCCGGAACAAATAAACAAACAGATATATCGACAGAATAAAAAAAAGTTGATATTTGTAGCACCGCAGATATATGTATTCATCAAAAAGTATTTATTTGAATATTATATACACACGCTTTATTCTTATAATACGTAATACGCAATATATCACAAACCAAAAAATGGAAACAAAACTAACGTAGAATAAACTTTTTGAGGAGTTTTTGACGGGATTTCAGTCAGTGTTATGTAGGGATTTTATATTTTATTCATAATTTTGTATTATTTTACTCTATGTTGTGTTAAATTGGCGGCGTTTTATGTAATATGGTTTGTTTATTATGCATGAGTGAAATAAATGAAAAATAATGCCATGGAGCATGTATCTGTAAGCTTGAAATTAAGAAGATAAAAATTTACGAAATATTATATAGAAGATTTGGCGCTTATGTATAGAGAATACATAAGAACTACCTATATTGACAATTTCAGAATTGGCAGTATGGATTAATTCCTTCGCCTGTATTGTGATGGACGAATATTATTACTACTAACCTTTTAGAATAGCAGCACAAAATAGACTTTAAAAATGTTTGCGATAGCAACGTACTACTTATAATCAAAAATTGGAATTAAAAATAACCTAGAATAAACTTTTGAACAGGAACACAAAATAAACCCGAATAATATTTCCGATAGAATGTTATCATGTTACCATGGTGACGCATATAATACTGACACTGACACGCAGCGGATGCTCTAAAAATAGCCCGATTTTGAGACATTCTTCATTAGTGCTCCGCTCCTATTGGTTTTAACGTGATGATATGTAGCCTATAGCCATCCTCGATAAATGAGCTATCTAACACTAAAAGAAATTTTCAAATCGGACCGGTAGTTCTTGAGATTAGCGCGTTCAACCAAACAAACAAACAAACAAACTCTTCAGGTTTATAATATTAGTATAGATATGCTTATAAGTTTTACTTACAAGTAACTGGTGCCATTGAATCCGTGCTGGTGAAATTAGTTTTGTAAGGGAAAGAGCAAATCTTTCCCTTACATATGATTCTGGTGCCCGCCTAAGGTAATAAATTTGTTTGTTAGGTACAAAATTATTTTATTTCTATGTTACAATGATATTTTTGTGCAACCTGAATGCCTGAACGCAACTTATATCTAAGTATTTAACTTTGATTCAATTGCCCTGATATGCGCATAATAATTAGGGCAAAATGTAATGTCCGTACACGTACAAGTTTTGTTGCTTATAGATTTCATATTAATACTATACGAAAGCATGATAAAATATATACCCAAATTATAATATGAATATTTTTATATATGCCTTTGAAAGTTTCGTCAAAGTCGGTCTACCAATTTTGTATACTAGTTCGGATAAATAACATACACTTCAATTATTTCATCTTCTATAAGCTATTGTATGATGTATTGGAAATATATGTACCCGATTGAGTTTCTTGCCGATTCTTCTCGATAACTGGGTTGTAAAATATTTTTGATTTCGATTTTGATTATTCAGTGCTAGAACGGGTATCGTTTTGAAAACTGGAGCTTTTTACGTGAAGTTGATAACAAAATAAAATACTGAGGTTCTAGAACTCATCCATATTAGGCCTAATTACATTAACAGTAGATATGAATGGCTTTTATTTATTTGTCATATTAAGGGCTTTTAAGATACATTTTTATTTGAAAGTCTCATATGTCGGAAGTGGTTTTTCGAATTGAAAAAAAAAAACAAATATTTGCAGATAAAACTAAAACAATAAACATATATTAACGTAAAACTAAACAATAAAATAATGCAATCATTATAGATGCTTACAAAATAACATAAAGGAACACACACTTCATTCTAGTCATAGGCAAATATGTCGACTAGTGGGAACTGAACTAAGACTTCATTAATACATCGAAGCTAAATAAGGGGTGAATTTAGATGTTTAATTTAATTCACACTGACGTGCAGCTATATAATTATTCGGCAGATAAAGACGACATAATCTAGACACAAGTTCTATGCCATCAGATTTATAGTCATACCGCTCTTGGACATACTTTCAAAATTACGCCTGCAAGCAAGCGAATTGAAACCTTACATACCCAGCAAACATTTGGTTGGGTATAAGAACGGGCAATAACCATATTTTTTCTTATAGAGAAACCGCAAGATAGTCTTTTGTATTTTCTCCAATAGAAGGCCGTATGTATACGCATGTGGATTCCAAATGAGAGACTATGACTCTAATTTACCTAAAATGAGAGCTCTGTGTATCTATACTAATATTATAAAAAGGCAAAGTTTGTGAGTTTGTGACGTTGTATCTAAGAGGTAATCTCTGGAAGTACTTATCCGATTTGAATAATTCTTTCAGTGTTATATAGCTCCTTTATCGAGGAAGGTTATATATATTATCGCGCTAAGGCCAATAGGAGCGGAGCACAGAGGAAAAATGTTTCAAAAATAGGAATTTTTTTCCTTTTGAGAGCTTCTGCTGCGTGTTAGTGTTAGCCCAGAGTAACTATTACTATGCGAACGAAGTCGCGGGCAGAGGCTAGTAATATATATTATTAGTGAAGATTTATGTAGTGATTATGAAGGAAAGCTTCATTTATCAATTACGGATATCCGATGTATTAAGTAGAAGTTTTTAAACGGGTGTTGTGTTGCTAAATAAACTATGTAAATGAAATATAGAAAAAATAGCTCATAAATCGTATCATTAACTTACCACAGATATTACAATAATAAATTCATAACATATAGAAAATATATTGTTATAAACCTGATGTTAACAGTAGTTTGAAGTTACAGCAAAATATGCCTTTGTCCAAGGACATGACAGCAATACACACCATTACTTAGTATAAAACAAAATCCTCTGCCATGTCTGTCTGTTTGTCTGTTCGCGATAAACACAAAAACTATTGAACAGATTTTCATACGGTTTTTATCAATAGATAAAGTGATTTACGAGGAAGATTTTAATATATAATTTGCCAACTTTTTTTTAATTTTATTACAAGTTCCGGTCAACACTTGCCGCGCCAGCTAGCTTAAAATAATCTTGAATAATATCTCAGCTAAAAGTCCAATAAAACTTAACTTATTAACAACTAATCTGAAAGGTTTAACTACTGTTAGAAGTTTTAATGAATAATGACACAACATTAGCGTCGAATAAGAAGTTCCATACTAGTATTTGACGAGATAAAGGATAATCTATAATTTATATAATTTGTAAATACTGATTAAACGAATTTAAATTATATTTCAGATTTTGTACTATGAGTCCGACTGTAGCAGAATTTTACGCGGGGAAGACTGTTTTCATTACTGGCGGTACTGGATTTGTCGGTAAGGTGAGGTTACGTTACAGATTATGGGACATATACAAAGTGGTATATATGTCTTACAAACGAAAATGTAATTTAGCATTTTGAAAAATTATTTTTAAAAAAGAGATGACCAAAAGAGTTTGCTATTTGGAATATTGTAGGCATAATCTTAGAGAATGCTGAATGCCAAACGCTTATTTAAAATCAAGAAAAATTTGCTTTGACAACATTTATATTTTTAATCGAGAGCTCAATTTTTTGGTATTTGCTATTTCAATACCTTCTAAATCATTACCGGTAATGTAGAGTTCAATTTATGGTAAATACATTATTATTCTGTCATATAATCGAACCAGTTTTAAACAATAATTTTGAACATTTTCATGTTTGCCATATTATGTCGATTTGCTCTTTTTACTTTCCATTTCCCATTTGATATTGGGTCTTTGAAACGTGGCTTGAAGAGGCATTTGTGCTGGCTGATATGACGACAAACCGCCTATAGGTGGTAGAGCCATGCTGAAACTTTAGTTTCAGCATGAATGGGTCGGCTCCTCCGGGGTTTTACCACCCGAACCACAGTAACACCAACGTCAAGTAACAGTGCTTGCATTGTTACGTTTCGTTCGGTAAGTGAGAGTGCCGGATGCCCACCTCCTTTTCCCCTCCCCCTCTTCGCTTTTCCTCCCCCTTTCCTTTACCCTACCCCTCAACCAATACAGGCTGGTAACACACTTGCGACTTCTCTGGTGTTTATGGACGGTGAAGATCACTTAACATCAGATGACCCACCTGTTTGTTTACCTCCTATGTTATAAAAATTTTTTTTTACGTGATGGTAGCTATGCACATGTAGTAGCAATACTCTTAAAAAATTGAGAGCCATCACGGGACGCTTGGCAAATGTGAAACATTGAAATTTGTAACGTAGTAAAAATACTGTGTACACTATAGGTATGTGAGCTCAGTGCGGCATCGCATCACCACGTCTCACACACTCGCCACGGCAACAATGAGCTTGCTCTCGCTTATAGATGTTTTACATCAAAAGCATGAAATATGAGTAGTCCGGTGAAGCTGTTAAGACCTTGCTAGGTCAATAGCGTAGTCAGTTCGAAAAAGAAAACATGAAATATGCTATGAAATCCTTAACTATATATTATGATATTGTAGAGGGTCTTGTCTTGTTGCAGGTTCTTGTGGAGAAACTGCTTCGAAGCTGTCCAGATGTGAAAACTATATGCCTTCTTATGAGACCGAAGAAAGGGCATTCGTGTGAGGAACGTCTCCATGATCTTTGCAGTAGTAAGGTAAATTTGTATATTTTGGAAGTAGTCCGGTGAAGCTGTTAAGACCTTGCTAGGTCAATAGTGTAGTCAGTTCGAGAAAAAAAAATTATTTTGGCGTCTGTAACGATTCACTGTAGGACTAACTGTGAAATAGGATCACTTATAAATGTTAAATTTATGCTACAAACACTTTATTGTAATAAAATCACATAATCCAATCATTCCTATTACTTCATACGAGAGGAGTTGATAATTTCATCTGTTAAGTATACATTCCTTAGTGTATTGAATAGTAAAAAATATTGAGCCGACACGGGACGCTTGGCAGATGCGAAATATCAAAATTGTTTTGTATAAGTTATATGCATAAAAGAACAGATTACGACAGGAATCAGCTATGGCACAATGAAAAGTTAAAGCATTACAAATTTGTTCCATAAAATAATAACTATTTATTTATTTTATTACAAAAATATTCATTCTTATTAAATACAAAAATTTAACTAGGCGCAGGCGCGGTATGTTTGGTGGCATTTACCAAAGGGTGCATATATTTGTGAATATTTTGTTAATAGTGCAAAGTTCGTCTATGCGTCGCCACGCCAATAATCAAGTTTACCCTCCGCTTATAGATATTTCACATAAAACCTTCATATTTGTATTATAATATTGTTATATTAATTTTAAATT
Organism: Antheraea mylitta; assembly: GCA_014332785.1. Lineage (NCBI taxonomy): Eukaryota > Metazoa > Arthropoda > Insecta > Lepidoptera > Saturniidae > Antheraea > Antheraea mylitta. Next base: position 263,001 of record JACEII010000063.1, on the reverse strand, counting down.
TCTAAATTTCAATATGGGATTATTAAAACAAGCTAACGTTAAATACTGATTTATCACACGTAATAGGTTTTCGATCTCGTGAGACGTGATAATCCTGGTGCTTTTAAGAAGTTAAAGTTCGTTGATGGTGACATAACTATGGATGGACTCGGTATATCTCATGAGGATATTGAAATGCTCCGAAATGAATGTAACATTGTCTTCCACAGCGCTGCTTGTGTCAGGTTTGTATTACATTTGGTAAGAGTACTTTGTCACTGCGAAAAAGTTATTTATCTTCAAATGCCCAATCTAACAAGTCAACAAATTTTAAACTGTTTAAAAGTAGGGAATTTATATAATTCATCTTGCCTTATACATCGTGACAGTTTAAAGAATGACAATTTCAATCTTGTAATAGTTCATGGTCACATTTAACATATAATATAGTAATATCAAAACAAATACTCATAAATAACAAAGAGAACCCAAATTAAAGCATATTCTAATTTAAATAAACCTGTGTGGTATGATCGGTGATAAAATCGGTAGTGTGTTATTTTCATTTCGTGATGCGTGTCCAAACAAACCGACAGACATTCTTAAAAATGATTAAAATGTATTTTATTTTAAAAATACAGACTATAAAAGTACAGACACGTTACATTTACATTCTTATTATATGTATGGATATAAATGATATCTATGCATTATTTTTATCCCAGATTCGATCAAAAGCTGAAAGAAGCTGTGAATATGAACACATCGGGGACATTTCGACTACTTTCTCTTGCCGAGACCATGAGGAAGTTAGAGGTAAAATAATGGTTTTAATATTAAATAACAATCAAATCTTGTGTATCTTATCTAATAAATCTATCTATCTATTCTAATACCTTTAAACGAGCAATTTTTGTATATTTTTATATTTGTATATATTTAGAATCTCGTAAACGACGTCATCTATTTCCGTGAAACTTAGTATGCTGGTAGTTTCGGGGACGATAAATCTATCTAGCTAGATTTTATTCATAGAAAACTTTTTTTTAACTGAGATTTCAGGCAATGATAATATATAGTTAGAATATGAAAGTAAATTTCGTTGCCGCTGTGTGTGTGTGTGTGAGTGTATGTAATTTTTTTTGTAAAATATCATAATTTTGTAAGGCAAACCTAAAAATTTATTTTAATTAAATATATAATTCCATTATTATAATTATAAAAGAGATATATTTTATTTCTTTGTGAGGCAAACCTAACAGTTTATTTTAATTGAAAAATATTTTTTGAAGAACCGAGCTAGGCTCTGTCGTCCAGGTACTAAATATTACATGAATATCTATCCTGTTTGTAGTAAATGTTCTAAATATTACATAAATATCTATCCAGTTTG
>JACEII010000063.1:229157-261619 GCA_014332785.1 Antheraea mylitta | reverse complement strand
CCAGTTTGTAGTAAATGTTCTAAATATTACATGAACATCTATCCCGTCTGTAGTAAATGTTCTAAATTCCAGGCTTTTGTTCATCTATCTACAGCTTTCTGTCGCTGTGATCTAGATGTACTCGAAGAGAAGTTGTATAAACCAGTCCACAGTCCACGACGTATCATGGACATTGTGGAATGGATGGACAAAGATACATTAGATTATTTAGAGCCTAAGTGAGTATTTTACAATTGTCTGTTTTAGTTAGTGCCAATAAAAATTGTGTGTTTTAACTCACTGATATATTTTGGAAATCATTTAAATTTTTTTGGCGTCGAAAAGAATAAAGTGAAAGAACAGTAAGATTGGATAGTTGAAAAAATATCTTTCGTTGTATTAGTTAACAAGAAATTAGCAGATATTGGATCATTAGCAGTATATTTAGACGTAACGTTAATCAGTTCAGATACAGTTCAATACACAAGACACTCTATACCCATCCCAAAAAGTATACATATCTGTCATACCAGCACGTACACACTCTTTTACACTCTAATATCTATTTATTTAAGATGACGAATTTTGTTTCCTTTTTGGTTTAATTTTAATATTTTTAAATTTAATAACTCCTAAATGTCAAGTCAATACGCGCCACTATCAATTTAAGTTAATCTATAATAAGGTATTAGGCTTCCATGAGACAGGCATTGCCTAGTTTGGGGCCATTGTTAAAGCTAATACTTTGTAAAAAACATTGTGATAAAAACAGCAATTTATTATCCACTAGCTGAACCGTGCATTTCGTCTGCACCAAATCAATTATTACTGGTTTCAGTTATATTTTTAAACACAAAAAATCTTAATAAGCTCGATTGCAGCGACATCTATCATTTTCAAGTGTAAATCCAAACGATCTAGGCACTCAAACTTATACCCAGTCGGTATCTGAGAAATATTTTTACAAGCCCAAAACCAAAACGTATTACAGTTTCGTTTGCACATATTTTTCAACTTTGTCGACATTTCATATGTGGTTGATAATTACGCATTTTAACGTCATGTAGCCGTAGCTCAGTTATGTCCTAGACTTTATAACGATCGACGATTTAATAAACTAATTAGTAAACAGCAGCTCGCAGTGTGTTCGAATATATTATTGTACTATGCAGATTTAACTTCTATATCTAAATTTGAGGCATACATAAAAAAAAAAAAACATTGGGATGAGTAGGATTTTCTAATTCCCATTTGACCAAGTATTATCCTCAAGAAATCCCTCTCCAAATACCCACAAGTTATTCCACTAGCTGCACTTGTGTTAGTAGTAGAGTTAGTTTGACCATGTTGTACCATTAGTTAGTTTGACCATGTTGTTGTTGTACCATGTTGTACCATTACAGCTAATTGTAATCTTAGTTTTATTAATAGAAAACTTGTCTGCTCGTAGACTCATATCTTCAGAACCAAACACATATTCTTATACAAAAGCGATCACTGAAGATCTAGTTGCTGAATATGGGAACAAGTTTCCTCTGGCTATAGCGAGACCTTCTATTGGTGAGTTTTCTGCTTCAAGAATAAGTTCTTCTGGAGTTGAATCTCAAGGTTTATTTGAGGGTTTTAAAATTGTATTAACAATTTATGATGAATACAAATAATTAGATAGGAAAGAAATATTTGATAACTTGCTATAATAATAAATACAATAATATAAAACAAAGACCCCTACCGCGTCTGTCTGTGTGTCTGTTTGTAATAAACTCAAAAACGGATTTTCATGCGGTTTTCAGCAATAGATAAAGTTTTTTTTTCTCGAACTGACTACGCTATTGACCTAGCAAGGTCTTAACAGCTTCACCGGACTACAGTAAATAAAGTGATTTGTGAAAAAGGTTTAGGTATATAATTTGTCAAGGCTTTTTTACTATAATGGTTGGATGTTTGCCGGGCCCACTAATGTGTTATATTTAAAATATAGATCTTATAGATACCATAAAACATATTACAAATATTATTCGCATATAAATACGAGTATAGTAATTTAAATATTAAAATATTTTAGGTTCAATATTGATTTATATTTGAACGTTCTGAGCCAACTTTCGTTTATTAATCACTATGTAATTGAGCCAAATAGATAAACCTCTTTATAAATAGTATTCTAATGTAGCTTTGATGATAAATTTAGGGCAGATTTCATTTATTTAGTTGGTTAAAAATTAATGGATTCTAAACATGCTTGTTGCCATGTATTGTTATTACATTAAGAACTCCATTGAAATTGTTAGTATTTACACAACATCGTTTTGGGTTCCAGTAACATCTGCATGGAAAGAACCATTTCCTGGATGGGTGGACAATTTAAATGGACCTGTTGGGATTTTTGTGGGCGGCAGTAAAGGTAAATTAAAACTAGAAAATGCTCACAATATTCCGTATCTTTTTTCCTTATGCATTCTCTAAATAGTTGCAACTTTATTTCCTGATCTATTGTTCGTCTCTTATAGTAAGTGACAATCGTGTATCACCGCTTTTTGTCTTTGCGAATATTTTTTTTCCATTCTCTCTTCAAGTTCAAGTAGAAAGTTATTCTGTACTTATTATTCCGCGCGATTGGTTAGTCGACTACGATTATGACTCTAGTGAAGTATTAAATAAAAACATTGTACTGATGTAATTTGTTTATTTCAGGTGTTATTAGAAGTATGCTTTGTGAAGGTTCTTACAATGCAGATGTGATTTCCGTAGACATCGTTGTGAATGCTTGCATCCTGATTGCATACGTTACAGCTTTGGACAAGTAAGGATTTTGATACGTAGCTTCTGCAAATACTTAAAAGATTATTGCGGAATCATGCCATTTCCAATCGCTTCCTTTTTCGATTATTGTAAGTCCATAATTTTTTTAGGACCACTACTACAAAGAAAAACCGTTGTGCGACGCGGTAACTGGTCAGGAAAGGTAGAATACATATTGTATTTGGATAACTGTGACTTATTAACAAATCCAAGTTCATTTAAAAGTTACCAAGATTGATTTTGTTTTTAAGCTCTTCCATGTTTTTGAGTTTTATAAGCAATTTTTCGATATTCTCGAAATTTCTTCTAAGAACACTGTGTGTCCCTGCGTGTTCCTACATACTTGGGAAATGTAATGGACTATCGAAATCAAAAATATCTTATTCAGTTTAGGTCCTAAGAAGGCACTTATGAATGTCAAAACTACCACCGGTTCGGAAAACAACCCAATCCTCGAGAAGAACGGACAAAAAACTCAACAGGGTACATTTTTTTAACATATATATTTCCAATACATGACACAATCGCTTTTAGTGGATGCACAGAGAGGAGTCAATTCCAGACATCACTATCGTTCACATACTGATCCACTCTATAATATCTTTTTGACACTAAAACCCGCTTGACGTAGTGCTTAAATTTATAGTTCGGCAAATCGGTAACATACTTTGGAACTTTATTGTAGAATCTAACACTATTAGCTAAAAAACTTTTACTGGTTTTGCTAAGTCTGAAACATGGGACGATCAGTTTATTACAGTTTCTAGGATTTAGATTATGCCGGTCTTTTAATAAATGCCATTTTTATAGTTTTTACGGACATACATTAAATTATCAAAAATGTATTGGAACGGTAGAGTTAACATACCGAATTCCTGGAACTTTGTTTTTAAAGATTCGCGAGGTCCCATATTACATATTGCTTGAACTGCTAGTCTTTGTAATAAAAATATTGTGTCTACCTCAGCAGCCGTAACCCACAACACAGTACCATGAGACACATAACAAACATACCCCGGTAACTCTTATAGAGGGGTTTCGAGTATCGTGGTGCCCTAGTCTATGCGGTTACTGCCAGCATCAGATCAGATTTATATATGTAACAATATAATCCATTGTCGGTGACGAGGTATCAGGTTATCTGTAAAAATCCTTAGGGTGACATTAGAAGTCAGAGCCCAACGCTCTATTGATCATAATGGTTCGCCGTTCCAACTTAACAAGCACGGTATGAACATTATATATTTATGTATTATGCTTACATCTATGTACTGATATATAGCAACAGTATCAAACCAACAATTTACGGGTTAAATATCCCAGTCCCTAAATTTGGTCGCTGTAGCCGAAATCAGCTTGATTATGTATATGTTGAGACTTGGCTACTGATTTTCAATTTGAAGGTAGTTGCTAACTGCGAGGGTAATAGAAACAAATATTACTTTGCAATGGTTTTTTTTTCAATCTGACTACGCTATTGACCTAGCAAGGTCTTAACAGCTTCACCGGACTACTCCTTGCTAAAGACTCATCATATACCCCTTGACTGAATCTACGGCGCATTATAAAATTCGAATCTATGTCTCTCAAGACGATGTCACCGATGTTGGAAGAAACTACCTTCGAGTTATTGATGTGAAACGTCTATAGGCGAGAATAAACATCATTGTCGGCATGGCGAGATGTGATGACACAAAATACGAACTTTACAGTATTAATGAAACATTCAAAAATGTTTGCCACCCCATTTGTATAACTATAAGATTCAAATTGTTTTGTCGGCTACTCGTTCCCTTAGTGTTACACGACACACGCCTACGATCTAGAGTCCTTAGATAAATGTCACCAAACAAATGCGGTGGCACCAGCGACTAGTTGAATTTTTGTATTTAATAAAAATGAATATTTATGTAATAAAATAAATAAACAGACATTATTCTATGGAACACATTTGTAATACGTTATCTTTTCATTTTACCATAGCTGATTCCTGTCGTAATCTGTTCTTCTATGAATGTAATTTATTAAAACAATTTCAATATTTCACACCCGCCAGGCGTCTCGTGACGGCTCAATTTTTTTGCCTTTTTTAACCGACTTCATTATATTAACTAAGCAACTTGAAGAAAATGTTCATCAATATCAAAAGCTACATTATTGTTTTTCAATCATTTCAGACCTAAAGATACCCAAGTTTACAATTTAACTTTATCCGGAGCTATTAAGATATCTTGGCATGAAGTTATAAAATTGGGTGAGTAAGACATTATTCGGTAATAAATATTATGGTTATTTGATTGAAGAAGGCGTTACTTTACGGAAATCCATAATTGAATACTAAGGTGGATGCTACTTTACGTAGTAGCGGTCAATCAGTTCCAGGCGGAAGTGCAAAGTAGCATCCACCTTAGTATTCAGTTATGGTTATTAACATAATGAAGCAATATTTGAAGCGATGATAGTTTAATGGTAGCATGTGACTTAGTATTGAGTAACGTAGGATCCAATACGTATGAACGGGCATAGATTTAAGGGAGGTAAAGGAGATATAGGTTTGTTCTGTTCTCTGTGCTTAACGACCGAGCCTTAGTGATGCCTTAGATCGTCTTTGTTAAATCAGATTGTGCTTTTAGCTACTTTAGCTATATGTCTGTTGATATAAGTGTTTAAATAACACACTTCATTACTTTATAATGTTTATGTAATGGTCCAGAAGAGACGGAGCGCGGAGCGGCGTACACGACTAACTCCTTAGCGAATAGTCGGACCGCGCTACCAAATATACGGCTTCAGCGATATTACTCATCCGTTAAACCTACGCATAGAATAAAAATGAAGTGTCTATATGTAATATCAAAATAATAACTTTTCATCAAAGTATACACGATACTAATTACAAAAATGCAATTTAAAAAATGTTGTCGGTCTGTCTGTCTGTCTGCCTGTTTGTTCCAAATAATCTCCGAAACTGCTGGACCGATTTTCTGATGAATTAACTAAGAGCTGGCTTTATAAGAAGTAATCTAGGCTACTTTATTGAAGACTGGCCGTTACCCGCGGCTTCATCTTTAATGCTATTTCCAAAACGGTTGGACCGATTTTCACAAGACTTTTATTGGTAAATAGCTGACCTTACAAGGAGTAACTTGGTCTATTTTATTGTAAACTAGTTGTTACCTGTGATATCGTCTGCAGTAGAATATCCAAAATGCTTCTCATTACTTTCTTACAAAGAGCTGAGAGGTTATGTAAGCGGTTATGGTTCCAAACATGTCGCTGATGGTAAAATATATGTAATATCATTGGGTAAATTCCATTCGAAAAACTTTTAGTATTTACATATCAATCTACACGTTGAATGTGTAGTATGTATTGTATGTGTCGTACTTATAAATGTTTTTCAAATAATATTTCTGTAATTGTACATCTCACAATTTAACAATTCTTTAATATAATTTTAAAAAGCCGAGCTGCAGATAAAACTTACTTATATATAAAATATTTAGAAAGTATATTAAACAAGCTTAAAAGTAAGAGAGTATTTCAAGGCTTAGTTATTAAAGATTATTAAAATACGAATAATTGCAGGTGAAAAGTGGGTTCATGAGTATCCTTATACATTAGCCCTGTGGTATCCGGGAGGTAGTTTGAAATCTTCTCGGATATTGCATAGAATAAGTGTTGTACTAACTCATTACCTACCAGCTTATCTACTCGATGGTCTGTTGTACATATTTGGACAGAAAACTTTGTAAGTGGATATCATTTTGTTGTTATAATATTTTTTATTACTTTTGGGAATAAACCATAAGTTGTAACAAAATGCAGCGAACTATTGAAGCAATCTACTTTTTTTACTGTGGTTTTTTTTTTTTAAATAAACAATGATTTTGTACTTAAAGAGTTCGAGAGCAAGAAGTAAGTAATATTATGTATTAGCGATATTCATAATTTTACTAAGTTCTAACAGACTGCGCTTCAATGTATGCCATTTTATTATGTTCCTCTGGATAGCTAACAACCTTAGGATATAAATCTATTGCAAAACTCCTAGTCAAGTATTACAGCAATCCTGCTTGAAACCATATCTACATATTATTCTTAGCGTATTTTGACAATATTTACACTAAGTATATTAGTAAAAATGTAGAAAATATTATTTATAATCACGAATATAAGTTATAGAGGGTGTCAAATAACACAACAAGTATCTAAAATATCTTTCTAATTGAGGGAGATTCATATCGTATACTCGTCTAAGTACAGAAATCGAATTAAGCACTTAAACCACTTAAACTTAAACCACTCGATGACCAAAGAAGAAATGTTCCGTCAAGAAATCCTTTACGGTTTTTTTTTCTCAAATCTTTAGGCACAGTTCTATCAAAAGAAACTCTCTAAATAATAGCCATTTAACATCCTCAGACTTTGTAGATTGTTAGCTACCCACTTCCGGTACCGCTCGTCATTCGACTCGAGATACTAGCGCTACATATTAGAGATACGCATTGATACTAGCGCCAAGCGACAACATTAAGAGAGACACATTAACACTAACGCCATTTTATTAAAGATACATAAATGAGAATTATTATAATTATATAGATTTCAATGAGTCCTTTCAATAGGAATTGATATTGTTCATTTATTACTTGCACAACATTAGTTTTATGATAATAATAGTAACTGCTTTGACTTCAATAGTTTGACCTATAAAGGGCTAGATGTCTCTACTCTACACACATACACATATTTCAGATACATAAATAACAATGATATAACAATAATTTTATATAGAATTGATGTACGTAAATAATATTAATTTGTTCATTAATTATTATCTTTGTGTTACTTAAAACATTTAGTAGAATTATAAGAAAATGGTAATTGCTTTGAGTTATATAGTTCGTCTTAAAAATTATATAGTTCGGCCTATAAAAGGCAAGATGTCAGTGTTATCTACGCATTCTTTTGTAAAAAGTACTGTAAGCCGTAACTCTGGGCGAATAAAGAGTGGAAGTAATTACTTAGTATATATTGGCATCCTGACTACATCGACTATGTACTAATCCATTTATTAACAATCTGTCAAAATCACAAGTTTATATAACATACCCACATGTTTTATATATATTCACTATGACATACATTACAGGAATAACAATTGTTAGGAGGTGTATAACATATAGTCGATGCAGCCAAGATGTCAATAAATACTTCGTAGTTACTTTCACTCTTTATTTGGCCAGAGTTACGGCTTACAGTACTTTTTATAAAAGAATGCGTAGATAACACTGACATCTTGCCTTTTATAGGCCGAACTATATAATTTATAAGACGAATGATATAAATCAAAGCAATTACCACTTACTTATAATACTGCAACATGTTTTAAGTAACACAAAGATAATAATTAACGAACAAATTAATATTATTTACGTACATCAATTCTATGTAAAGTCATTGTTATTTATGTATCTGAAATATGTTTAGACATACAATTATGTGTGTAGTGTAGCGACTTCTAGCTCTTTATAGGTCAAACTATGGAAGTCAAAGCAATTACTATTAATTAACAATTCTGCAAGATACACAAAAATTATGATAATCCTCAAACTAATGTTATGCAAGTAATAAATCAATAATATCAATTTTTATTAATGTCTCATTGAAATCTATATAATTCCCATTACGTATGCGCTTGACATGTTATGTCTGTCTCAAATATTGTGGCGCTAGTATATCGTGCCTTGAATATGACGCTCGGCACCGGAGGTGGATATTTTTTTTTTTTTCGAAATGACTACGATATTGACCCAGCAAGGTCTTAACAGCTTCACCGGACTACTAAGACGAGCGCTTAGGGCACTCAGCCGATTTTATTTTGGCAACCAGCTCAAGGGTGCTCGGCAATCCTCGGCTTGGCTGTTGCCTGTTGCATGCAAAATTGCGACCTATCTTAGCTAACCTAGCTAACTATTCATATATGTATGAGTTGTTGAAACGTATGTGTACCAAGCATACACGCTTCATCAACTCCTCCATATATTTATTATCGGAAAATTGAGTTTTTCAGTTCGATAAGGGAAAAAAAGTAAACCCTTCCACTTTCATGTGTAAGCGTATAGTGTGCACGTGTGTGGGGGTGATCGTGTAGTGTTGTAGCGGTGATGTATATTTGTGTGTCACCGCATCGCGCAAGCAACGCACTCAAGGGCTCCCTACCGAGGGATCGAACCTAGGCTTGAGCCGCTGCCGTGGGAGGCCTAATCGGGTATACGAGGTGGATAGATAACACAATGTATACTGAGATATCTTGTCTACTATTAACATTTTCATTTAACAATTATTAAGTTAAGAATAAATCGCGATTTGAATACCCTAAATGGAATAATTTTGCCGATTTTTTTAGTGCAATGCCTGCATTACGAAAAGAAGTTTCACTGGCATCATAGTTTCATAAAGCCGTACATTTCTTTTTTTCTCGTTACCACACTTTTCGAATTGTACTTTACTTATTTAGGCTTACCAACCTTATGGAATTTTGGCAGTAACACTAAGAAAGAGTTCTTACGAAAATAACTAAACCTATCGGTATGATTGTAGCATGGTCAAAGTTCAGAAGAGGATCAGTCGCGGATTGGAAGTACTAGAATGCTACACGATGAAGGAATGGAATTTTAACAACAGCAATTTCCTCACTCTCCGACACCGCGTCGGTAAGGGAGATCAAGAAACATTCTTCACAGATGCGAGTCAATGTAACGCTGATGAGTATTTGAGAAATTGTGTTTTCGGTGCGAGGGAGTATTGTTTAAAAGAAGATTCTTCGACTTTACCTCGAGCTAGGACTTTACATAAAATGTGAGTTAACAATCACGTATAACTAAAATTTCTTTATTTAAGCGATACTTGATATTTGTAATATTCATTTTCATCAACTTGTAACAGATCTTTTTCGTAGGTGGGAGAGCCACGCTGAAGTTATTACTGGTTTCAGCATGAATGGGTCGGCTCGTCCGTGGTAGTACCACTCGACACGCAGAAAACGGACGTGAAGTAACAGTGCTTGCATTGTCGCATTTTGTTTCGTCTGTGACAACGTTGAAAGACCATCTCCAACCTCCTCCCTCTCCTCTCCCCTACTCTCCGTTCCCTATTCCCGTCTAAACACAAGCTGGTAATGGACTTGCAACTTCTCTGGTGTTGCTAATGTCTATGGACAGCGGTGATCACTTAACATAAAAAAAAAGATTTTCAGTTAGGTCATAGGTAGGAAGGAAGGTATGAACATAATCACCGTGATAGCACAGGATGTATTGACGATTCCAAACTCTGAGAAATTCATAGTTCTATGCCTTCCCATATACGTTGGTACTACAAGAACATCTCTCAGGTTCAGATTTCCTCACGATGTTTCCCTCCAACGTCAGTCGATAATATCATCAAGTAAAATTAAAAAATATATACAAATTCCGAAAAATCCATTAGTACATACTGGGGTTCCAACCTATGTACATTAGATTGATATACCACCGGTCAAACCACTAGACGTCCACTTTTTTCTTAAGTATTTAAATAGAATAACTAATTTAAATATATAATCTTACTTGATAAGAAGCCATGACGTAGTCGAACTCTAAGGATAATGACTTTTGAGTTTAGCTGCTGGTCTATCTTTATACATTATGATTGGCAATACAGTACAAACTATGTTACAATGGACAGTAGAACATTTCCTACCATTATGATATTGTTCCATTGCGATGTTATCCTTTATCCAAAGCTTACATGATGCAAGAGGTATCAAATCCACTTTGATATAACGAATTGTTTAAACAATTTAAACAATGACTCGACACCGCTTTACATTTTCGCAGAATTTGCTTCAGTTGCTATGGTGATTTTTGCTAAGTTTATTTATTTAATCGTATGGCTAAATTAAGCAACCATCTTTTATTATCATCGATTGATTGATTACTCTATCTGTCGTTGTGAGATTCAGTTTATATGTAACAGTGCAGCAGACCTCAGTTTGTCACTCTGTACCAACACTTGGGGAGTACGTAAAGGGTTATGAGAGATATATTTCCTACGGCTGCGAGTAACATTAAGTCCCTCATGGTGGTCATTTCAGAAATTTAATTAAGAACAAATATCGAACAAGTCACGAGCTGGTGTATTGATAAAACTCTTGTCTTCCGCGACGACAATACCCTAGTTCTTCCCTCGAGGCAAATACTCAATGAGTTTTCTACAACATAATTTGTACTATGGGTTTTTAGAAATTCAATACACTTTAGTGTTAAATGTACTACAGTCATGGTTAGCATTGTGATTTACTTCAAGGTTTAGGGCTACATTAAGTTTGTTATCTTCTATTTTATATCAATCGAGCAGCTTCAAGCGACATCAAAGACAAATTATTGAAGTGCAAATTTCTTTAACGCGTTGAGTGGTATTATTTTAGCTAGAGTTATATTCGCATCATGACATGCTAGCAAACATGACCAACGGTATTGCACTTTCAAGGCTCGCGTCAGTCTAGCGACATGTAGTCTAAGAGCCTGTGTATATCTAATATTTATATTTTGTATCGAGATTTTGCAGCCTGTAATATATTTGATGAATTATTAAACTGTATAAAAAAGTATGTAACTGTTATTTGGAGTGACAATAGATGTAAAAGAGAGACTAATATTAATAATTTCCCTTTACAGATTATGAACTAATAGGCATTATAATTAGTTTAAAAATTCAAAAGAGAAAAATTGAAATTCCACTGTTACAAGTTTTCACTTCTATCAGCAGTCCTTATGACTTAACCTTAACTTTTTTTTTGTATTTACAGACGCTACGTTGCTGACAGACTTGTGAAGTTCATCTTCCTCTGTCTCCTCTTTTGGTTTTTCTACTCCTATCGTAATGTGTTCTTGTCTTCTGTGGAACTATTGGACTGTTACCTGAAGAATTTCCCATTAAATCCTATTAAAGCCAAAGAAACTTGTGGAAGTGATTGATCCGTGTATCAGCAAGAATTCAGTAGATAATAACGGGTGACGGTTCTCTGGTGATGCGTTTGGGCTCTATTAGTTTGTGGCTTTTACAAGCCTAAGTTCGCGAGGAAGCAAAATGTTATGATAATACTTTATTTAATTGTACAGATTAATGTTAAAGTGAAAGCATCTTTAAGTACATTGAGCAGATTTTTTTTTTGTTAGGAGACAAATTTGCTTGCGTCAGACTACCAACACATAGCATAGAAGATTGTGCAGCTCATCATATGTTTGATTTAGTAATAAATTATATATAAATGTGTATTATTATTGTTTCGAGTGCCAATACATGTGAAAACCAGACTAATATTAATAATTTAAGTATATATATTTGAAGGGGCCGGTAGGACCTTGTAAATAGGCCCCACCAGGATACGCGGTCTAAATAAAGGAGAGCGTGTGAGCGATTAATGGCTTTGCTTATAAATAAATAAAAACAACAAGAACCCCAAATAATAAGTGTGGACTGACCTGTAACTCAGCACCTCGTAGAGCAGCGTCTCAAACAAGATGAGCGGTGTCTTCTATGTATTCTGCTATGAGCGGGTCAAGAGGATATATGCAGAAGATAGTCACTTATATAGAAAAAACTTTTAGCGTGAAGCACTATGCTTTATCGACGGCGGTAACAAGCTAACTATGTAGAAAAAACAGATAGGCGCGGTGCGTTAAATTTTAAAAATCGTTCCATTTTTCTTCAATTCAAATTTATCTTCTTACTTGAAAATGTTGTCAGCTAGGAAAGTCCCAATGAGGTACAAACCAGAAACACAACTCATTATATGGAGCACAGCTATTAAATTTATTTATAAGAGGCCACTAATATTATTAATTCTAAATTACCATTCACACTATAAATAGTTTGAGAATTTAAAAGAGAACGCAGTTAATACAATCTTCTGTCGACAGTCCTTATGACTGCTTCGATTTTTTTCTTTTGCTAAATATGAATAAATATTGTCATTCCATACTATAATTTTAACAATTAAGATGTTAAAATATTCAGTTGTTAAAAATTATTGTCAATAGTGAAAAAATTTATCAGTTTCTATTTGCAATACATTTTTAAATTTGATTAGTTATGGAATAAATTTGTTGTTATTACGAGTCTCAACTACAGCATCATTATCTAGACTGAATTGATTTGATTATCTAAATGATATGAATGCATCTGTGTCTAGACTGAGTATTCTGTACCACAAATTATGAACTGAGTAGCACATCTCTGGTAATGTAATCTCCTTCAAATAGAAATAATACAATGTTATTGCTGAGTTACATAAGATTAACTCCTAACAATTTATAAATCATTATAATTTCGTGTGTTTACCTTGGTTATGTTTTTTTTTAATTCTTTGTACAATATATTTTCATTGTGCGATATGTATTTTGTTGTAGTTATTTATTATTATTATTTTTCATTAATTCATATTATATTTATTCTTATTGCCCTTTGATTGAGTTTGTCTAGCACATGGCTAATATGCCTATACATTGTTCATATATACCTAGTGGTCGATTCATGTTTAGTGTATTGGTTTCTAGCTTTTCTTCAATAAACAAATAAAATAAAATAATGTTTTTTCTATTTTCGAACTGTCTACGCTATTGACCTGACGGTGTTTAAAGTACTTCACGGTTGGCAACAAACTGAAGAGTGTCAGAGTGCCTTGGATGATACACTCCGAATCTATTTAAGTTAAACTAAGCTAGCTATTCTTACATATAAGAGTTCGTTAAACATACATCTCTACTGAGATGTGAGCTTAACGAGTTTAAATCATTTGCAGTATTACCATAGTAGTATTATAATCCTTACTTCCTTACTATTCGGGCATAGATTGGTCTAAGTTATTTTTTTGACACTATAAATAGGTAAGACTAAGACGAGCGATGCCGCGAGCAAAAGCTACTATTTAAATTAACCAATGACTTGTATTCAACGCTTCGACAAACAAATGTACAATTGAATCTATACTAATATATAAAGCTGAAGAGTTTGTTTGTTTGTTTGTATGGTTGAACGCGCTAATTTCAGGAACTACTGGTCCAATTTGGGAAAATCTTACAGTGTTATATAGCTGATTTATCGAGGATATCATCAAGCTAAGACGAATAGGAGCGGAGCACCAATGAAGAATATTTCAAAATCGCTTTTCTTCCTCTTGAGAGCTCCCGCTGCGTGTTAGCGTTAGCCCAAAGTACCTTCTCCACGATAACAAACACGCGGGCAGGGGCTAGTTACTTTATATTACAAATATAATTATTACGTATTTTAATTTGGCGCCTTACATTTTAAATACACTTCTGAAACCCTTTTTGAGTAATTGGTAATATACAATGATAGGACAATTATATCTATACGAATATTATAAAGCTGAAGAGTTTGTTTGCTGGAACGCGCTAATCTCAGGAACTACTGGTCCAATTTGAAAAGTTCTTTTAGTGTGATATAACTAATTTATCGAGGAAGTTTATAGGCTTTATATCATCATCTAGGACTAATAGAAGCGGAACACTAATGAAGTAGTTTTGGGGTATAAGGGGTGTCAAATAACATCATAAGACTTGAGACACCCAAGCCAACCTCATCTGCACGTGGTGCACCCTGCTGAATAACGAACGAGGCAATGGCGAAAGCGGGGTGCTAGGGTTTTACAGCCCGACTGGGTCGCAACCACCATGTATATGGCGAAAAAGCCCGTAAAACTGATTCGCTTCTGCGGGTCGCGTTTCGGGATCAGCCTGTGCATATCCAGCTTTTTGCAGGCCGGCATGATACTGGCGACTGGCAATGGATAGTGTGTCAATCGGTGGCCGCTATTATTTTTGGATTGCGCTGTGTTTACCATCAGGCATAGTTCAGTCATTTTGCCGTGCTACAATAAAAAAAAAAGAAGAATATTTCACTGCAAGCGCTGTGTAAACGGTAACTATTCCACGCGGACGAAGTCGCGGGCAGAAGCTAGAAGAGTTACAAAAGGATAATTACGTTTTAATGGACGGCTCGAGATTAACTGAGTCAAAGCGAGAAGTGAAGGTAAGCGTAGTAATGAAATCATTTATAAGACCGTCTGGCTAGTTATCACTATCAAGTTAAAGATCCTTCGCTAAGCACCTGGCGTTGTAGTAGTCCGGTGAAACTGTTTACAGAAGAATCAGGAGGCCTTGCCATGTTAATAGTGTAGTAAGTTCGAAAAAAAACCTGTCGTTGTGTTCCCGGAGCTGCAATTGAGAGTTAGTCTCCAAATTTTTTAATTGCGTCTATATACGAATATCCAAATTCAAAATTCAATAACATGGCAATTTTTTAATTTTGGGAAATATATTTGATTAACGGCTGCACACGTTTTATTCTACGTTTGTACCTTAAATTTTACAAAATATCTCCGCGTATCTCTAACAGTAATATCAATAGGGTTAGTTTTATTGTAGCATGACATGACACTGCACACACACAAGGCAATCTGTAAGTGCATTCATTGCCGCCACACCGGTCTATAAGCTGGATATTCCCAGACTGTTCCTCCATAGTAGTTGTTTGCTACACTATTTTGCCAAATGTATTAAACTAATTCAATACTCTAAATACAATGACCGTTTGATTGGTTCAAAATTGTCCATCACACATCAGTTCAAGAAATAACTTATAAGGTGTCAGATTATTAAAATAATACGCCACAACAAAAAAATATAGCAATACATATAATGGTGAGGGACGCTTAACATAATATATGAAACATCAATATATTTTGTAGGTACAAGTAATTTCCATAAAAGGATATTCTATGACTGGAAATAAATATTGCATGATCAAATATTGTAGCCCGGTGAAGTTGTAAAGGTCTTGCAAGGCCTATAGTGTAGTCAGTTCGAGAAAAAAAATGAACAAAAATAAAATATTAAGATTATTGAAGCGAAAACTTCTTAAGGTGCGTTGAGTAATATTTTTAGCAGGAGAAGAATTTATAATTTCGTGTCATGACATTCTACGTAAGCATGACTGATCGAATTGCGCTAACGCGGCTTGCGTTAGTCTAGTGACTCGTAGTATATGAGTTTGGGTAGATGTAATATTGATATTTTGCAGCTCATTATATGTTTTATAAATAAAACTACTTTTTAAATGTTTTATTAGCATCGCAAAAATTATAATAAAAACTGTCTTAAACCTCAATTAGTTGATTCTGCAACATACTACTCTACACAGCTGAATACCACACTCGATACGCATGGGTCTACGCTCCCGCACGAGAATGAACCACGTTCATGTTTCGCCACGCCCTTCGCAGGCCAGCTCCACTGACACGTCGGGACATTTCAGATCCAGTCTACCAAGAACAATCAAATACAACATTAGCCGATACACAAATACAACAGTGAATACTGTTACCCCGAACCACCGGTCGTACCGTAAATGTAAACAGCTCAACTGTCTGAGCGAGAATGCCCCGAGTGGCTAGACCGAGTAGCCTTCTATAGCATTCAATCGAGTCACGACCAGCCAATAGAGTTCGCGCAATGGCGTCTCAGGTCATTAGTAATATCCTCGATATAGTCAATAGTAAGTCAATAGTACGGCGAGTGCTAACGGTATATAATTACTGCTCCGAGTGCAATTAGATATGAAAACCACACTAATGTTAACAATTTTTATAGACAAAATTTGAAATTTAAATATTAATTCACAGTACAATTAATATGAAAATTCAAAACAGACCACTTTTCATTTATTTTAAGTTTCCACTTCTATCGGCAGTCTTTATAACTACCTCGACTTTCTTTTCAAAAAAGATGACTGCTTATGTTATAATTAATTATTGTTATTAAATACAAAAGTGCAAAATCATATAGCGTGGCGACACGTCGCCATACCAATAGTTGTCCTGATACGTCGCTAAGATGTTTCCCATTAAAAGGCGTTTTTTTTTAAGATACTCATGTAACATTGCACGTGCACGAAATCGGGCCAAGTTGCTAGTAATGAAATACAATTCAAAAATAAAACATCAAGGGGGGCTTCCCGTATCAGAAAAAAACGGGTACTTTTTTTTCTCTGTTATTGTATTAATAAGGTCAACACGTACAAGCGTCAGACTTGGTATATTTATAGTGCAAACTTGAAAGTCAATAATAGAACCAGTTAAGCGTGAATCGAATTCTTTCTGAGGATTCTGTACTTAACGATAGAGCCTACATTTTCGTAATTAAATTACTTAATAGGTCTTGTAGTAGAGGTTGAATTTAACGAAATAGAAATTTGATATAAAATCGTTTAATAATTTTGGAATGTAATGGACTTTGAAATTAATGTGACACTATGACTAGCTCCTAAATCGTGACTGACGAATCTTATTAACTTTGCTATATAAAGCTCAGGCAACGTGTCAAGAGAAAGAGAAGAAACTCGTTTCAAACGTGCACGCTTAGACGCTTACACAAAAAAGTGGAAGGGTTTTATTTTTTTCCCTTGTCGAACTGAAATAGTTTATAATTTTTTCCGATAAAAAATATATATGAGAATTGTGGATATATGTATGCTTGTTATATGTTTCAACAACTCATACATATATGAATAGTTAGCTAGGTTAGCTCAAATAGGTTGCGATTTGCATGTATAAGGCAACAGCCCAAGCCGATGTGTGCCGTGCACCCTTGAACTTGGTGCCTAAATAAAATCGGTTGAGTGCCTTAAGCGCTCGTTTTAGTAGTCCGGTGAAGCTGTTAAGGCTTTGCAAGGTAGTCAGGTAGAAAAAAAAAATTGGTTGCCTGTAAAGTCGGTATACGGGCGAAAGTTTTACGTGACAACGACTTTGAGTGGTAAAATAATTTTAATGTGAATATTCATTCGTATAGTAGTCTCTCTCGCTCTTAGGCGGGCTAACCATGCCCGAGTGGAAGGGACGCGTGCCTCTCACT
This sequence comes from Antheraea mylitta, assembly GCA_014332785.1. Lineage (NCBI taxonomy): Eukaryota > Metazoa > Arthropoda > Insecta > Lepidoptera > Saturniidae > Antheraea > Antheraea mylitta. The sequence goes on along the minus strand of JACEII010000063.1, from coordinate 243,863 downwards.
CGCTCTCATTGTTAGCGCATAACGTGAGCGGAGCGTAACGCAGTTTCTTGAAGTGTCACCCGGCAAACCAATTTATAAGACGTTGTCACGTCAAAAGTGACAAAACAACAAAAGTTTAGTATACATTTTTAAAGTAGGTAGATAAAGTTATGCGTACTTGAACTATAATTATCTTATGATAACTTAGATCACATTAAGAGTATAACATAGAGTCCTTGTATGGGTCCGTACACGACGGTAGAATAGTGCAGATGCAGAGCGCTACGAACCATCGCATAAACACGAAACGAATGATACGGTAACTATATATAAAAACATTCTCTCATAGCCTAAAGGCACTAAAGGCCTACAGGCTGAATGTTTAGACAGTAGAAATAGGGCTACATTTATGGCTATCTTCTTTTTGTTACATTTTTTCGTTTCATAAAATTTCATATCATTCGAATAGAAGTTACCCTTTAATATATCTTCTCTACACATTTATGTTAGGTTCTCTGGAACCTTCATTATGCATTGTAGAATAGGTATAATATTCCTCCAGAGTTATGGTATGAATCTATTTAAAAAGGGATTGATACACGCTTTTCAAGGCCGGCAACGCAACAGCGATACCCCTGGTATGCAGTTTGTCTACAAATCAAATACTCTATTTAGTTAAGCTCCTCAGAAGAGGCTTATGAGTTATGTATATATCTCTCTATCTAATACCTTTAAACGAGCAATTCTTGTATACTCTTATATATTCAGGATCTTTGAAATGGCGTCAGCGATTTCCGTAAAACTTAGTATGTAGGTGGATTCTAGGATGATAAATCGATCTAGCTAGATTTCATTCATAGAAAACTTTTTAATTGAGTTTTTAGGCAATGAAAAAATATAGCTATATACAAAGGTAATTTTCGCCTGTTTTCGACTCTAAAAAACAAAAATACCTCAGATGGAAATCGGCTGCTTCGAAGATCCGTCTAACCCCAGTTCGAAACCAAGGTCTCTCTTTTTTTAAATTCTTTTTATGTTTATTTTGTGAGGCAAATCTAACATTTTTTTTTTATTGAAGCACGACATAGTAACTGCACTATACATTATGTTAAGCATAGTACAATCCAAAAATATCGGCAACCACCGAGAGACAGATTATCCATCGTCGGTCGCCGCTGTCATGCCGGCCATAATGACGAAAGTCGCCCGGTACTGGATATGCACAGGCTGATCTAGAAACGCGACACGCAGAAGCGAGTCACTATGACGGGCTTTTTCGCCTAATACATGGTGGTTGCGACCCAGTCAGGCTGTAAAACCCTACCACCCCGCTTTCGCCATTGCCTCGTTCGTTATTCAGCAGGGTGTATCACGTGCAGGTGAGGTTGGCTTGGGTGTCTCAAGTCTTAAGATGTTACGCGACACCCCTTACACCCCAAACAAAAAGTTTATTTTAATTTAAAAATGTTTTCACAAAGAACCAAGCTAGGCTCGTTCGTCCAGGTAATGAACGTTATACTACCACTGGTTCGGACATATAAACCAGTTATCGAGAACAACCGGCAAGAAACTCGATCTGGTTTATCTTTTTTTAGTACATATTTTTACAAAACATTCATTTCTAGTGGATGTACACATAAGAATGTCATTTAGTAGTGGTAGAGCCACGCTGAAGATATTATTGGTTTCAACCTGAAAGGTTCGGCTCGTCCGGGGTAGCACCACCCTCTCACAGAAAATCGACGTGAAGTAATAGTGCTTACATTGTTGCGTTTCGTTCGGTCAGTGAGAGCGCCGGAGACCCCCTCCCCTCACTTCTCTTCCTTCGCCTGCCCTTTCTCTCCATTCCCACAAACACAGACTGGCAACGCACTTGCGACTCCTCTGGGGTTGCTAGTGTCTATGGACGGCGGTGATCGCTTAACAACAGATGACCCGCATGTTCGTTTGCCTCCTATATGACATAAAAAAAAGACGTCACCGTCATTGACATGTTGATCTACCCTGTGGTAACATTTAAACATTTAGGCGATGGTAAGTAACTATTTAGCATCGGGTGTGCTGTCTGCCTGTTTCATGCATTGAAATAATGCTTGTGGAAACATTATGTTATTACGTGTACATAGGTTTATTTGATTAGACTTATTTGTCATTTCAAGGCAGATATTAAATCACACATCACAAAATTAATTTTGGTCATCAGAAATAGGTAATTAAGGGGCTGTTCGTATTTCTGGAATGTTTTCGAACGTTTAATATTGACAGATTTACAAAATGGCGGATACGTGCAAGCGGTCATTGATCATATTTAAGGACGCCATCTTATCTGCGAAAGCGAAAATTACATAGCAAGAGTGTGTATTATGCGGAGCTGTTTTGAAATGGTATGGGGTGTTGGCGAGGTCATCATTTTACTGACATGCAATGAGAAACTATTGAGAAATGAAGAAATTCTAACAACTTAATTATCTGATCCCGAAGTAAAGGATATTATTGTGTCTTTTACGCGCGCAAACAAGATTTATGTATAATATAACTATCTACCTGACCCAGCGTTGGTGTGGCTCAGTTATTACATGTTGAATTAAAATTTCATAAAGTATTTGCGTGGCGCCATTTATGAGATGTTTATAGCCGTTGGTCCTACAGTTTCCTGTCCACAAACTAATTTATAGCGCCATCTTTTCAAGACTGATGAAAATTACAATCAATAACGATAATCAACATTGACAATCTTTTAATCTCTACATAATATAAAACAAAGCCTTCCACCATGTCTCTTTGTCTGTTCGCAATAAATTTAAAAATTACTGAATGGAGTTTCGTGCGGTTTGCACTAATAGATAAAGAGATTCACGAGAAAGGTTTAGGTATATAATTTGTCAAGGTTTTTTTTTACAACAGGACAGCAAAACATCCGCCGGGCCTGCGAGTTTGTAATAAAAAATATTAAGGTCATCATTTGAATTATAAATTATATCTCACTAGCAGCCCGTCCCATCTTCGCAAGGGTGCAATTTAGATATTCAATTTAATGAAATACTTTTAAGGGCAGTTTGATCTACATGACATGTACAATATATGTAATGTATTTCATTGGATAAGAAATAATACTGTATTGTATAAAATAGCTTGGTACCATAACACACAAACAAAGTTATAATCCTATTTAAAGCATGATCGTATGGAGAATATTTGGTAAGGTGCTGAATCTTTGTCTTGTTCATAGATTCATAACGGATCTGCTTTGTTGCCTTGCCTTGTTCATCCACCAAAAACTAATATAAGGTTATATTCTTGTAAAAATATGTATCATCAAAAAATAAACCAGATCAAGTTTCTTGTCAGTTCTTCTCGATGACTGGGTTTTTTGTTCCAACCGGTGGTAGTCTTGACGTTCAGAACGCCTTTTCAGGGCCTAAATTTAATAAATTGAGATGCGTTAAAATATACTTGACTCACTAGCAATCTATAAAGGGTAAGAAGGATATATTTAAATATAAAATTTCTGTGTCAACTGTTTTACACCTCTTTTGTTACAATCAGTATTACAGATCGACCTTTCTTCACGTTATGCCAATTGAATAAATATGTCAGTAACAGTATTAGAAAAGATCATAGAAATCATGAAGTTAATAAATACCCATCACGACTTTAACGATGGGTCCTGTAGAAGTACTAAATATCTTCAGCAGGAAACATATAATATTATTTTATGTGTAATTTATTTAATTAACCGTTTATTACTGGTCTAGCTTAGCCTGCGACTTCGTCCGCGTGAAACTTTGTTTAAAAACTGTCAATAATAAAGTTATTTGAATGTATTAAGTCTAAGTACTATTTACTTTTCTCTCGTATTAAGTCATGTCGTCATTAAAAGTACAATAACTTTTCATAGAGTGTACCGATTTTAATGAAACGAGTACTAAATGTAACTCGAAGTTTTATGATTTTCTTGATGAACTTTTATTATGAACGTAGTATTATAGCAGTGATGCGTGTATCAACAGACAGACAGACAGATATTTATAAAAATAATTACTTTAAAATAAGTAATCAAAATAAGTACAGATTAAAATGGAACTAAATCTTTTATTTACATATTGTTAACTATGTCTGACGTATGGAAGCGCTATTACATCGCATAATGTTCTTGTGTTGTATCTATGTAACTTATTCTTAGCCTCATGACAAAGGATAATATAGCTGAGGGGATTAGCTTAAAATAAGGATTCATTTTTAACGTGACGGTTGTAACTCAGTCGAAAAGGATATAAAAGAACTATATACTATAACATATTGTTAGAGTTTTTGGCGGGATTTCAGTCTGTCATGTAGTGGATTTTATATTTTATTCATAATCTTGTGTTACTTGACTCTATATTGTGTAAAGTTGGTGGTTTTTTATGTAATATGGTTAGTTTATTGTGCATAAGTGAAGTGAATGGAAAATAATACCACGGAGCATGTATTCTGAGGTGCCACAAAAACTCCCTGGAGGGTTCTAACAAGAGACCCACCATCTTGTTAGAATATTGATTGACACGACGCTTGATATTATAATGATCATACGACGCTTGTAATATTATTGATTACTCGACAATGGCAGTAATAATCTGAAAGATTGATTGCCAAAAATAAAGTTAAAAAAAAAAACATATTGTTACAAATACATGTGCTCTGGACCATTTCAAGAGATCACAAACTAAACGACGATAGTGTGTGAACTTGACATTCGTTTTAACATCTCCATAAATACAATATATAAAATACAAATATTTAATATTCGTCTTCATCATTCGTGAATTCTGAATCATTTCGATGTTAGAACAGGTTCTGTTCGGATATAAGTTGCGTTAAAGTGAAAGATATGAGATATTATTTATATCTCGAAATTGTTTTCGATACAATATATTTTCTTTACTCAAACTACTTCAATAGCTAGTATCGCGAATATACAAAGGGACTCGGGATACTCTTTTCTACGTGGGGAAACCCTGCATGGACATACCACCTTCCCGAACATTCGGTAGTCTGAGATTCATACTCAACGTAATTCCCACCCTCTACCGCTATAACGGGAGGACAAAGAATCACAATTGCATCCCTTACACTTAACATGTGTTAAACACCACGTATTTGTCAGCCAGTCGGTCAGCGAAACCATTAACATTCTGTAAATACTGTGACTATTCATCCGAGCAGAGCTCCGCCCCACAACAACGTTCACATAGAAGTGCGCGTAGATTGACGGTATCTTTCCTTTTATATGCCAAACTGTGGAAGTCAAAGCTATTACTATAGATGATATTAAATAGCAGATTGTTATTCAAGTGATATATCATCTATAATAATCGTTCTTATTTATGCATCTACATTATGTATCTCTAATACGGTGGATCTAGTAATGTTCTGCTGGCGTTGTAGTCACGCCTCTCGGGTGTATCATAGCGGTACCGGACGTAGTCGTTTAACACATGCGCTAAAAACCTGGTATTACGGGATAGCTTTTTTTACGTGGAGAGGAATCCTACATGGGACACTCAGAGGCCGAGGGAGCTTGAGTAGTGTCAATACGAAACGCAGCGAAGCGGTACCTAACAGCATTTCCTGAAGACTAAAAACTCCACGATGAATCTACGCCGCATTATGAGAGTGTTAAGGGGTAGCATGAGCAAGTTTTGCATGAAATTATGTGCCATAAGGGAATGAATATTATAATGTCCAGCGCAATCAATACGACAGAGCCTTTATGTAAAGAAACGAACCGTATAAAAACGTACCTTAACGGAAAGTTTTGGTATCTAATTACTTGAGTTTCTTTGGATCTATGTGTATAATATATGTAAAGCAAACGCCTTGACTGACTCACGGTCGTTCAGATATATGAAATTTGGATATGATATTGCCAAGTGTATTGAAAGCATCAGAGATATTGCGAAATCACATAGCCAAAGTTTTACGGCAAATGTAATTATGTCACGGTAACCTAAATCTATGCATTCTTAAAAAATTGAGCTGTCACGGGACGCGTGGCAGATGTGAACACATATATAACGTTGTAAACAACACTATATATACTATAGGTATGCGAGCTCAGTGCGGCAAGAGAGATTGCGCACAGTCGCTTGCACATGGTATTGTGTAGTCAGGTTTCACACACTCGCCACGCCAACCATCAGGTTTACCTGCGCCTATAGATGTTTCACATCAAAAATTTTCAAGAAAAGTCTTAGCATCATCATTATTATTGGAGTGATAATTACTTTAGGCGTATTAAGCGGTATTTTTTTGACAGGAGCTAAATTTATGAATTTGCGTCATAATATGCTAGTAAACGTGACCGACCGTAGTGCGCTTGTGCGTCTTGTGTCAGACTAGCGGACTGTGTACACGTAATATTGATATTGTGCCATCATATGTTTAATGAATCAATAAACTATATAATAAAAATGTATATAATTATTATTCGAAGTGTCAATAGATATGAAAAAGAAACTAATGGTAATTAAATTAAAGGTTAATTAAACCTTATGAATAGTTATATTTACATAAGGTTTCTGGCGGACGAAGTCGCAGACATAGCTAGTCAGTTATAATTGTATAACAAACCGAATATTAAATTGATATATTATTGAAAAGCTAATTCGTATATATAAAAATTAATGTACATTTGTTTGTTTCGGATGCATTATTTCACTCTTCGCTCGATGTCACTGAACTTTTGGCGCGTCCGCGAAGGTTTCCGATCGGGAGTGACGTGCAACTCCTTTACAAACAGGTTAATTCTTACCTTTCTCATGCGACAGACGACAATTTGTTTGTTTTGACAATTTGTAAGACACTTTAGGGTAACACCAAACTGTCGTTCTCAACGTAAGAGGCTCAAAATAGCTTAAATCAGCTCATGAGCTGCCACGAAATATAAAATTCTTGTGTAATATAGTGCTGCTCTATTAGAAGCGACTAATAGTGTACCGTGGGTGTTTAGTGACTATGTAAGGTTTCACATAATCTTTTGTGTTCTGTAAGTGACAGATTAAATATTATGGGTTTCTCTTTATCAAAAAAGGGTTATATGAAATATGTGTTTATGAATTTTAACATCTATTTTGATTATCGATTTCTTACAACATTAACCTATACAAGAAAAGGTACTGAGTTTTGTCATTCAGGAGATAAATGGGCCCGTGTACATTTAATATTGCTATTAGTGTTGACATCTACAGCTTATCGTGTATGATTATGTCATAAACTATAGTACCCGGACGACAGAGCATAGCTGGATTCTTTAAAAAAACATTTTTGAATTAAACTAAACTGTTAGATTTGCCTCACAAAATTTACATAAAAAAAAATTGTTGTCATTCGGATTCGAACTAGGGTTTGATGTATTTTCGAGGCAGCCGATTTCCATCTGAGCTATCTTTGTTTTGACAGCGCCGGCGAAATTTACCTTTATATTCCAGCTATATTTTTTCATTGCCCGAAAACACAGTTAAAGAAGTTTTCTATGAATGAAATCTAGATCGATTTATCGTCCCCGAAACCACCTACATAGTAAGTTTCATGGAAATAGATGACGCCGTTTCCGAAATCCTCAATATATAACAATATAAATAAATAGTGACATAAATAATTTTTAAGTATTCGCATGTATGTTTTTTAGTTTTTTTATTTTATGTTACTGTTGTTGATTCAATATGTTAAATAAATAAATAAAAATATACAAGAATAGATCGTTTAAAAGTATTAGATTAAAATTATATATAATTATTATTCTGAGTGCTAATAGATGTAAAAACTACTAATGATAATAATTTCAGTTTATAGTCCGCGCCAAACTTTTTGCCTCCCTGTATACAACTGCGTACATCACTAATTTACTTAATAATAGGCATTATATTATATTATGTATAAAATCGAGATAACTTAAGGATAAAAGGTACCAATTTAAATTTCCTATAATCCTACTTTAATTTGTTTTATATCAAACTCTTAATGGTATTACTACTAAGCCAGTACTTACGGCTGTACCCAGAGCGGCCAAAAAGCTTAGCTATACAAATTGTAAAATTTAAATAATACATAATACAATTAATTTTAGTAAAGAGCACATTTGTTGTGTTAACTTATACAGTAAACTACTTTTTAAGTAAGATTTTGATGTGTAACATCTATAGGCAGAGGGTAAACCTGATTGTTGGCGTGGCGACGTAAAACACGAACATTGCACTATTAACGGAATACTTAAAAACATTTGCAACCCTATATGCATAAAAATAAGATTCAAACACTTTTATCGGCCATTCGTTCTACTAGTGTTACAGGGCACGCGCTGATGACCTAGCGCCCTTTGATAAATGCCGCTAGAGACACCGCGCTTGCGTTTAGTTGAATTTTTCTATTTCATAAAAATGAATATTTATGTAATAAAATAAATAAACAGGCATTACTTTATAGAACAAATTTGTAATGCTTTATCTTTTAATTATGCCATAATTTATTCCTGTCGTAATTTGTTATTCCATGCATATAACTTATACAATACAATTTCGATGTTTCACATCTGCCAGGTGTCTGTGACTGCTCAATTTTTGTTAAGTAATGACATTGAATTTTGGCACTTAATTCTTCAATCCACAACATTACTTAAACAGATACCTTTCTCTACATAAATTATTGTGTTATAAGGTAATCGAATAATAGATTGTAATACGTATAGGATAGGACGTATAGGATACGTCAGTTAATGGAAGCTTTTTGTATCGATGGAATTGTACTGTACGTTTTTTGCTAAGGTTTTATTTATTATTTTAACGATTGCCGGATAAAGGTCCGTCCGTAGAAAAACTGGTTTATCACTAGCATTGCGTGTTTTATGTTTTACCTGGTATAACCACGGGTTGTATTTATTTTTAAAATTTTAATTGTCCCAATAGTACTTAAACCCTATAAATATCTTTGAACCGATTATAAATTAGCTGTACTAAAAAATCGTAATCATCAAGTGATTTAAATTTTATTTTATTTTATAGATTTAATTTAAATTTCTAACACTATCGGATGAAGGAACATTCCGAGGGAACCTGAACCTGATAGATGTTTTTGCAGTACTACGGTATATGAGGATATTATAGTACTGTGGATTTCTTAAAATGAACTGCTATTTTGTCCATACCTTTCTTCGTAAAGAGGACTATAGTCTTGTAGTGGTTCTCTTATATGTAGAATGATAATTATAAATGCGAATATACGATGTCTGGAGTACAATCGACAGAATACATTTTATTCAAAAACTAGCTGACCCGTGTATCTTCATCTGCACCAAATCAGTTATCACCGGATTCAATTGTATTTTTAAATGCGAAAATTTTTAGTAAACCTTAAACCCAAATGCAGCCACACTTAAAGGTGCTGAAGCTATTACTCGCTCGAAGTAGTACCACCCCACCCACAGAAAACCGACGTGAAGTATCAGTGCTTGCATTATTGCGTTCTTATCGGTCAGTAAGAGCGCTGGAGACCCACCTCCCTCCCATCTCTTCCTCTTCTCTATCCCAACTACACTAACACAGGCTGGCAACGCAATTGCGACTTCCCTGGTGTTGCAAGTGTCTATGGATGGTGGTTATCACTTAACATCAGGTGATTCACCTGTTTGTTTGCCTCCTATGATATGAAAAATACCTACCGTTTCTAATTGTGTCTCTCAACTATCCAGGGACTTATTCAAACATATACCCAGTTGGTATGTTTCTCACATCTTTTAAAATAAGCATAGAACCTGTTCGAAGCATTGCCTTTTTTTTTACGTGGGGAAATCCCTTATAGATACCCACCCTCCCGGGAGAGAGAATGGGTTATGTCCGACTCGCACGGACTAAAACCCCACGGTGTACCGACAGACCGTGATGTTGGGGCGGCAAGGGATCATTCTACGCTATTCCCCTTGAATAGCCGCCCCAACGAACCACCCGGCGGAAGGTTACCGCCGGGCTCCTACCTATAGAGAGGCAGCTGGGTACACGCCAGCTGCCCCACCTCGCCCGCCGGACCTGTTCAATGAGGGGATGAGCCCCCCGACTACATCCTCTCAGGTCCGGCTACGGTGGCAGGAGGAGTTGGGTAAAGCACCGCCTCCTCCCAGGGAAGGGAAGGGAGCCGGCGAGCGTAAAGACCGCCGTCGATGACACCGTCCGGTATGCCCGGATTGCCCTCAGTGTCACCGTACGCTGCGTACTGGTCAGCGCGCGCACGTTGGTGGCACCGAGAGCATCAGCCCAGACCGGTGTCCCGTAGGTGGCCATCGCTCATACGACTCCCATGAAGAGTCGACGGCACCTGGCACCCGGTCCCCCAATATTGGGGAGCAACCGGACGAGTGCCGCCGTCGCCCTAGCAATTCGCGGCCCGAGCCCCACAAAATGGGGCTCAAACCGCCAGCGCCCGTCCAGGGTGAGGGCCAGGTACCTCATGTGGGCACCCACCTTGATCCGGGCGCCTTCGGCCATAATGTGGGCCCCAGGTGGTGGCCCCCGCCGAGTCCCATGAATGAGTATGGCCTCGGTCTTCTCGAGGGCCACCCCGAGGCCCAACCTTCTTATGCGCCTGACCACGAGGGTTGTGGCCATTGTTTCCCAGAGATATACCAAATCTACAATAATATGAGTGAAGTGAATTGAAATTATACTCCGTTTTAATTAAGACCGTTTATGGAGACATCGTGTAGAATGACATACCTACTGTTTTTAAGATGCTTACACATATCGCTTCCACACACGTTCACATACACATGCTTACACATAAAAGTGGAAGGGTTTTATTTTTTCCCTTATCGAACTTAAATAGTTTAGAAAATTATCCGACACAAAATACATATATGAGCTGTCGAGGTATGTATGCTTGGTACACAAATATGTTTCAATAACTCATATAAGTATGAATATGTAGCTTATCTTAGGTTAGCTCAGATAGGTCGTGAATTGCATGTATCAGGCAACAGCCCAAGCCGAGGTGTGCCGTGAACCCTTGAGCTAGTTGCCAAAATAAAATGGGCCGAGTGCCACAAGCGCTCGCCTTAGTAGTCCGGTGAAGCTGTTAAGACCTTGATAGTCAATAGCGTAGTCAGTTCGAAAAAAAAAAACATACTGTTTATACTGAGCCAGAACAAAAGTCACGGCTGAATGCTGTATCTCGAAAATATCACCGGTTGTTACGATTTTATGACTAAATATGATTGGTCGCTTCGATGTCGTTGTAACATTTGTTACTGTATTATTAAAAGTATTATCATTTTTCGATATTTTTTTATTCGGTTATCCTGTTATTTTAGGGTGTACGACCTCTTATTTATAATTTCAATAGTTAAGAGGCAATTTTAAACATCGTTTACGATTCTTTGTTGTGTTGTAGCTCTCTAAGGATATTTCCATAGAGCAGTGATTTAAAACTCTAATTTTAGGTATAATTATTGTAATAATTGTAGCTTTGTTAGTTATGTTTTTGTTTCTTTTCATGTTTTATCACTAGACAATATTATTAACTAGCTGCTAAACCTGACTTCTTCTGCGTTGTTTATTATCTTAACAAAATTGTCAGCAGACTGTATTAAAACTATCCGTACTATTGACCTGACATGCCATTGGTTGAGATATCTCGGTATCCGCTTCAATAGCCGATGGACGTCCGAGGAGTACTTCCGGCAGCTAGTCCCCCGTCTAATGGGCATAATAAATATACTCGCCCGCCTACTACCCAACTTCAGAGGACCTAACTCCACCTGCCGGAAACTGTACCCGGGGATCGTGCGATCAGTGGCTCTCTATGAGGCCTCTATATGGGCGCATGATGTGACGAATAATAACATCGTTCAACTACGCAAACCACAAAGGCTGATGGCCGTCAGAGTCATACGCGGATACCGTACGATCTCTACGAGGTGGCCTGCCTACTAGCTGAATCACCACACTGGGACCTGCAAGTGCCCACGCGTCCCTATACCGACGATGCGTGGAGGCGCTGAAACAAGGACGGAGTCTCGCAGCTCGTGAAATCGAGGTACTGAGGTCCCACCTCCCCCAGGTCCTAGTGGTCGATGAATGGTGCCGATGACTTGAGCGACTGAGCTCGGGTGTGGCGACGGTAGAAGCCATTCAGCCAGCTATGGTTGATTGGCTCATCAGGCAATACGGCACCCTAAGCTGTCGGCTGAACCAGATGCTACCGGGACATGGCTGCTTCAGGAGCTATCTGTGTCGCATAGGTCGGGAGCAAATGGCAGAGTGCCATCGTTGTGCCTGTGTGAGGAACACTGCTCAGCACATGCTCGCTGAAAGCCCCGCCTGTAATGAGCCACAACACGAGCTCGTCACGGCCATTGGTTCGAATCTCTCGCTCTCAATCATCATTTGTAATATGATTGAGAATGAGACCCGGTGGAACTCCGTCGCTTCCTACTTTGAGACAGTAATGCTTGCTAAGGAAGCGGGAGAGGGAAAAAAGGAACAGACCACTCGGCTCCCCTGCCGCAGTCGAATCGGGGCCCTGATGAGGGGTCAACACCTGCCGGGTAGGGTAGAAGAATTGCAGATGCCGTTCCTGCCCACTCGGCTTAATGGTGGTAAAAATCTGGTATTTTCACCTGGGCTGCCCGACCAGGTGCAGAACTCCTAGAGGAATCCCACGCGAAAAAAAATTTTTGCGAAAAAATGATAACGCGAACTTGGCTTGGATGAGCGCGGTGCATTTAGAACGACACCTTTTTAAACGTATTTAACTTTTTCGTAATAACATCGATTAAGTTTACTCTCCACATCGTCGAACGCGTAGAGTTTTCTAGTTCGTAATTTTTTAACACCTTCATAAGATTAAAAAAAACATATCAATACTAAAAAACAAAATGCGATCAACCCTCTCCCCATTTAAACTGCCAATTATAAATGATCTCTTTGCAAAAACAACAAGTTTGGAAAAATATAAATTAAAAAAACACAAAAGAAATATAAAAACATTACAAGGCGCAAAATAAGTAAATTATTACATTGAATTAATAATAGTATAAACGAATATTCGTGAACATACATAGATTAGAATTTAATGAAGGTAAATTAAGGAGTATTTTCACCCCTTTGAGGTAGGGGACCACTACTGAATACAACTAATTAATAAAAAATGGATCATTAAAATCGATTCACAATTGACGAACATCGATTAACATAACAAAAATACATACAACAGAATATACTAACCTTCTCTTTGTTAGAAATCGATACAAAAAAATGATTTCGAACTTTGAACTCTATTTATTCGTTTTTTGCTTGATGCGCTCACAACTGCAGATCTTTGTCAATTTATTTATTATAAAAACATATGTAATTATGGTATTGTCCGAGTGTGACGTTAACTAAAGATTAATATTCGCTAACATAAATATTGTCCGGTCTTCTCATGAAGTCAAATAGTTTAGACTTTTATGATCATGTAAAACAAAATCTTGTGGTTTAGATTTATTATTTTAGACGGATAATAATTAATATTCCTCTTAGAATATTAATGAAATGCTTCTGCGAGTTTAACTTTAAACACGTAAGGTTTGTTGGGAAATCGATGGCCTTTGCGGTTTCAAATTACGACGTTAAATCTATTTCTAAAAATATTATAATAGTAGGTGACCCCCGCAACTTCGGTTATTACCGGTTCCAATTATATTACCAAACGCGAAACATTTTTAGTCTAAAGCCCAATTTCAACGACTTCTGCCAAGTCCAGTTGTAAATCTAGACTATCCAGGGACCCTCTCGAATACGTACCTAGTTAGTGTTGTTGAAATGATTAATTGTAACACTGAACGCCATCTATTATAAATATTGTGCACTTGTCATATTATGACGTTTAAAAAAAAATAACATACTTTGTAATCTGCTCTTATCACTAATATACATTGTTTCCGTCGTTTTGCTCAATTCGTGTTTTTTAATTTAATTACCTAGTTCAATCAAATGAATACAAACATATAACAATAGGTCATATATAATATATATGTCCGATAGTATATCAGAAAAGTAATTCGAAACATAAGTGCTGTGATTCAATTAGATTGAAGTTACATAACCTCAACACCGGGCTTTCCCGGGGAGTTAATTTTTTTTTCAGCAATTTCAGCTTAATTTTTTGAGAAACGTACTTAATAAAATGGCATCACAAATATCAATGGGTACAATTGAGAAGTTCATTGGAAAAGAAAATTACCAAAGTTGGAAGTTTGCCGTGAAAAACTACCTCGAACATGAAGAATTGTGGCAGGAAGTTGAATCTGACCCAGGCTATGTATCTGATAGCAAGAAAAATACGAAAGCAAAATCGAAAATAATACTTACGGGGTGTAAGGGGTGTCGAATAACATCTTAAAACTTGAGACACCCAAGCCAACCTCACCTACACGTGGTGCACCCTGCTGATCAACGAACGAGGCAATGGCGAGAGCGGGGTGGTAGGGTTTTACAGCCCGACTGGGTCGCAACCACCATGCATATGGCGAAAAAGCCCGTCATAGTGACTCGCTTCTGCGCGTCGCGTTTCGGGATCAGCCTGTGCATATCCAGTACCGGGTGACTTTCGTCATTATGGCCGGCATGACAACGGCGACCGGCGATGGATAATCTGTCTCGCGGTGGTTGCCGATGTTTTTGGATTGTACTATGCTTAACATCAGGCTTAGTGCAGTCA
>JACEII010000063.1:169025-209157 GCA_014332785.1 Antheraea mylitta | reverse complement strand
GTTCAGTAGTTTTGACGTGAAAGCGCGACAGACATACAGAGTTACTTTCGCATTTATAATATTAGTGGGTATTGGTATGAAGTCTTACACCAGAAAGTGTTGATTTTTGAAAGTAAATATTATATTTACATTATATTTATATTACATTGGTTAATTATTTAATCGTGTAGATAAAACGCAAGAGAACGTACTCAAAGTAATATATAACTTTATAACTTATTCTATTCAGCTTAACTAAGTAGAATTTACAATTAGATCTAACTAGATAATATGGAAATGATTTATAAGAATAATTATCTAAACCGATTACGTAGTTATCAAGTTATATACATACAAATAGAAAATAAATGGATCAGAGATGTTTCAGTAGAGAGATTTTCACAATGCAACGAGATTGCTTGTTAGTACATGGGGGAGAGCCGCGGGTGGACAGTTAGTTTTAAAAAAATATCAAACTGTCACACTGTGTGTATTATAAACAACTTGAAACACAAGTTCTTATGTCGTAAAAAAGGAAATCTATATTTATCTGTCCATACTAATAATAGATGTTTTTTGTGTTTTACGTACATTGTCTAATGTTTTTTGTGTAATAATTATTGACGTATGTAAACTTTTAACACCCAGTCGTATGTTGTTAGAAATAATTATTCACAATATAATTAGTGTCGCTGGAGGTACTGTTGGCCATTTTATGTTAATATATTTTCTAAACTATACTAATATTATAAAGTTAAATAGTTTGAACGCGTTAATTCTTTCAGTGTTATATAGCCCATTTATCGAGAAAGGCTATAAGCTATCATGCTAAGATCAATAGGAGCGGAGCACCAATGAAGAAGGTTTCAAAACCGTTTTTTTTTTCTCCTTTTGAGATCTTCCGCTGCGTGATAGCGATAGTCCAAAGTAACTATTCCGAGCGGACGACGTCGCGGGCAGAAGCTAGTTTATTTATAACAAATTGCGTATCTCATAAATAAATTCATCTATTCGCCATCTAGAGCTAAGTTATTGTAAAACAAATAACATAAACGAATACTGAGGTGGATGCTACTTTGCACTTCCTCCTGGAATTGATTGACCACTGCTACGTCTAACTACAACAAAAAGAAAATCAATGAATTAATACACATACATTTTGTATATATTAATTATAGGGTGTATAATTAATATAAATATAATAATTATCAATAAATTAAAATATTGCAAAGTAGCATCCACCTTAGTATTCAATGATGGATTTCCGCAAAGTAAATCTTCTTCAATCAAATAGAATAACGTTTTTTTTTTTTTTGTCGAAATGTCTACACTATTGACCCAGCAAGGTCTTAACAGCTTCAGCGGACTACTAAGTCGAGCGCTTAAGGCACTCAGCCGATTTCATTATGGCAACCAGCTCAAGGGTGCACCGCACATCTCGGCTTGGCTGTTGCCTGTTGCATGCAAAATCGCGACCTATCTCAGCTAACCTAGCTAACTATTCATATGTGTATGAGTTGTTGAAACGTGTATGTGTACCAAGCATACACGCCTCAACAACTCCTCCATATATTTATTATCGGAAAATTGAGAGTCTTTCAGTTCGATAAGGGAAAAAAGTAAACCCTTCCACTTTCATGTGTAAGCGTGTAGGCGTGCACGTGTGTGGGGGTGATCGTGTAGTGTTGTAGCAGTGATGTATATTTGTGTGTCACCGTATCGCGCAAGCAACGCCCTCAAGGGCTCCCTACCGAGGGATTGAACCTAGGCTTGAGCCGCTGCCTGGGGAGGCCTAATCGGGAATAGAATAACGTAAACAGTAAACACTCTCCTATTGCGATCGCTCAAATAGTGTTCGGATTTATTAATCTCCAGTGCATGTACCGACATACATTTTGAGTAATAATACTAGATATGCGTCTCAGCTTCGCGTACAATATACTAATGAGGCAAATTAAATATTTTATCAATCGAGATCTATTTTTTACCGCTTTGATATCTACAGCTCATCACAGCAATTTATGTTTTTGTTTAACGTAACTTAAATTTGTGATTACTTTTCCGATATTCATTGTAATGATATGCTGTAAAGGGCAGTTTTGACTAACTTTACTAATTCTTTTTTCTTAGGTTCAGTGACGCCAAATATTGGCCGTCGTGGAAATTTATTTGTATTTGTTATTGAGTGTCTTCTATACTAATATTATAAAGAGGTAAAGTTTGTGAGTTTGTGACGTTGTGGGGGGTCATCTCAGGAACTACTGGTCCGATTTGAATAATTCTTTCAATTTTATATAGCTCATTTAGCAAGAATGGTTATAGGGTATATACCATCACGCTAAGACTAATATAAGCGGAGCATAGGTGAAAAATGTTTAAAAATCGAGCTTTATTTCCTCGTGAAAGCTTGCGCTGCGTGTTAGTGTTAGCCGAAAGTATTTATTCCACGCGAACGAAGTCGCGGGCAGAGGCTAGTATCTGATAAGAATGTAAATCTAATATGTCGTACGTTTTCGATTATGTTAAAAAAATGGTGTCGGTGTCTAGAAATAAGTAATAGAATACATTTCAGTCATTTTTTGAATATGTCGTCTGTCTGTCCGTTTCTATGTACACGCATCACTGCTAAAATACTGGATTTACGATAAAAGCACACCAAAAAATTATAAAACATATCTTCGAGAATAACTTAGTCTTTGTTTCAATAAAATTGATTCACTCTATCAAAAGTTATAATTTTAATGACGACGCGGCGTAGGTACGAGAGAAAAGTAGATAACTAAGTGGACTTAATACATTCGGATGACTTTATTAATCAGTGTTTTTTTACATTAGGTGGTGGGAACAGGCTGTCAAAACTTGGTCAAAGCCTTGAGTCTTTTCACCTTCATTAATGCGAGTTTATTATACGGAGAGATGTGGACTGTATTTTTTGTTGCGAGGACAAGGATATTAAAGGATATATGGTTAATCGCAAGATCCAAGTGTATATATTCCATTGAGCTTGGTAATAGGAACATACACACACTTGGCATTTATAGTGAATCCACGGTGGAGAAACTCTTTGTACAAGACACCGAGCATTCACGGATTTCTCGCGGCACATACACTAAACTCTGACGCTTATATCGATTATCCGGTGCGTGCGTTAAATGGCGATGACGCGTGCGTTGAAATTTAAATGGCTGATGGGTGTTGAAATTTTTTTTATGAACTAGGTGTGCCCACGACTTCGCCTCTGTAGTACCTTATGGTAGTTATTTTATAAGGAGTTAGTTTTGTTGTTTTGTACGCGAGGGCGCCTCCTGCTCCCCTCCCCCCTCCTGTGCCTATCCCTATCACCTAGCCAAGTTGCTTATCTACAATCACTAACGCAAATAGAAAACGGAAAAATGTATGGAGATGACATATCTGAACGCTATATCACGTGATATAGCGTGATATGTCGCCAGTTTGACATAAGCCGTGCAAGCGCAATACGGCCGGTAATGCTTACGTAACATGTCATGATGCGGAATTATAAATTTATCTCCTGCTAAAAACACAGCTTAACGCGCCTAAATAAGTGTTCACTACAAAAATTAGTAAAAATCGCTAGATATAAGTTGAAAAAACGTAAACATTACCTATGTTATTCCGGAACGGAATTATTCAATGTAATTAATTCATAATAAATCATACGGAACAAAATACGTAAAGCTTGCAATTTAAATATATTACTATTGAAGTACGTCACGACATTATTATATTCATTACAAAGTCAGACACAATTGTACAAGAGTCATATAATCGTTTCTGTGAATAATATGATTAAACGTTGTGTTTTATTGATACAGAAGTTTTTTTTTTTTTAATGTTATCGTGTTTTTTTAACGGAGTTTTTACAAAAAAGTTAAATACGTATTGAATACTTGCTTGAAGAAGGTTTCATATTAAATGCACTAATGCATATATTATAATCATCATCGATTCACACGTTTACGAATTGGGTTAATCCCATATTTTTGATGTGGAACATCTACAGGCGGAGGGTAAACCTGATTAAACGGGTAAACTATTAACGAAATACTCAAAAATATTTTCAACCCTATTCGTATAAACATAAGATTCAAACCATTGTCAGCTATTTCTTCTTCTAGTATTACGCAGCACGCGCCGACTACCTACCGTCCTTTGATAAATGCCGCCAAACACTGCGCCTCGTTGAATTTTCGTATTTTATATTTCATAGAGATGAATACTTATGTAATAAAATAAATAAACAGTCATTATTATATAGAACAAATTTGTAATCTTTTCATTACATCATAGCTAATTCCTGTCGTAATCTGTTCTTTATGTATATAACTTATACAAAACAATTGTTTCACATCTGTCAGGCGTTCCGTGACGACTCAATTTTTTGGGTACAATCTCATCTGATGTTATATGATGATGTTGTCTCTCTCAAGTGCAGCTGCTGGAACAGCTAACGCTAATAACTTACAGCTAATACTAATGAAATAACATATAAAGGCTAATTACAATACAAATTCAGATTCATTTTTTGGTCCGATAATTTAGAAGCTGTCTTAAAAACTGTAAAAATTCTTAGTTTTACTAATTTATTTTCATGTATGACATTTTTGACGGAAACTAAACCACCGATTTTTGTGATTCCTCTACTGCTGTAAACTATACGCTTATGTGAATGTTTCATATTAAAATATTGAGGTAATATATTGGTATGTATATACTTACAGTTTTAACTAAATGGTCTAATATAATTTGATTGAACAAGCCGTTACTTTGCGGAAATCCATAATTCAACATTATAGTGATGTTACTTCGTACTTCACCTGCAATAGTTTGGCCGGTACCACGTGTCACTGTAATAAAAGATATTTGATTTTATTTGTTCAAGGTTTTAGAATTTTCAAACAAAATTTCAAACGTCTTGTTGCAATGAAACGTGGTAGCGGTTAATCAACTCCAAGCGGAATGCAAAGGAATTAATGCTCACTATTCAATATCAAGGAATATTAAATTACATAGTATACTAGATGTGCCCGCGACTACGTTCACGTGAAATTTCAGTTATAAACACAGTGGTTAATCAAATTATAAGATTATATTAAAAATCAACATTCATGATTTAAATGCCCACACCCTTTGTAAACGATTTTGTTCTCCGAGACGCAGCGTGGCATTACAGCTTACAGTTGTACAGCGGATACCCATTTGAAAGACGTTGTAAACCTAGCTAGGTTTATTTTTGACGGATGCACCATATAATAAACCTACTCTTTTCTGTTTCCTTATGAGTAAGTAAGGTATACATGAATATATGAATGTGTTATATATGTAAAACATGTTCTAAATGTTATCATCATCATTACCCTTATCCCACCTAAGTAGGGTCGGCACAACATGTTTTCTTTTTCCACTCTCTCCTATCAAATGTCATCTCAGTATTCACACGATTTACGCACATATCATTTTTCACACAATCCATCCACACCTTTGTCGGTCTTCCTCTACTCGTATATCCATCCACCATCATACTCAACACTTTTCTAGTCACATGGTTTTCATCTCTTCTCATGACATGCCCATACCATGCTAACCTATTACTTCTCAACTTCTCTGTTAACGGTGCTATTTTCAAATTTCCTCTGATATACTCGTTCTTAATCTTATCCATTCTAGTTACACCACACATTCACCTTAACATTCACATCTCTGCCACTTGTAATTTTCTCTCATCAGTTTCTTTCGTAGCCCAGCACTCTGATGCATACAGTATTACCGGTCTTATCATAGTTTTATGTTCTAAATGTTATACCGAACCGATTAAACATAAATACATTAACATACCAAATTTCGTTAAAATCCGTCAAGTAGTTTTTGAGTGAATCCCGTACATACAGAGAGACAAAAATTTTCACCAGAATACTTTTTCTTTAAAATATTCAATATACAGATTTCATCTCGTAGCCCTTTTATTATATGTATAGATTATATAAGATTATAAAATATGTTCAAAATAAATATTTAATGATCTGAATAAAAATGTGGTAAATGAGAGGCCATGAAAGAGTTATTTACCAGCGTTTATATACCCAGCTATTAGTTTACATCTCTTTTTTTCTATACAATTATAAAAAGTGTATATCCGCTTACAAACCTTTGAGTACCTACTACACTGGCGGCCAACTACTTAAGACCGCTCATGGTATGCACTGATAAAGGCAAACTACACTTTACATTATTCGATTTGGCCTCTGCAAAACTATTATTTACATTGTATCGACTGCTACTCGAAGATTCAGTTATGTATCTTCCTTGCAAATTACATATTTTGAATCATTCAAAGCATTTTTTCAGAATATATTGTCATAGACGCGATCATATACTCAAGAACAATCTGTTTCTATGGATATTCTTATAGACCTTTCTTAATATGACTGTCCTTGAGACAGTATACTAAAAGCAACCCAAAATAAAGCCTGTTAATATGGAACAATGAGTAGTGGAAAGAACATAATGTCTGACCAAAGGATTCAAATAAAATTAGTGAAAGACGAAGGATATTCCTTCGCCGCGATAGCGAAATAGTTGATAATTTCAAAAACCGCTTTTGTACAAGCAATACAGTTCATCAATAAAACGGGTGCTGTAGGGAATGTGCCGAGAAAGAAGAGATCGTGAAAAACGACAAGACGAGAAGATCGAGTACTTCACCGAATTTGTGAAGTCGATCAACATAAAAGTGTTGGACAAGTTCGCGAAGAAGCTGGTACTGCGAATGCACAAAAGATCAGCGTCCGAATAGTGAGGAGGAGATTAAATGAGTTCGGATTAATGGGACGAGTCGCGCGGAAGAAGCCTCTCATTTTTGTAGGGAACAGGAAACTGCGATTAAAATTTGCCAAAGAGCATCGGTATTGGACAGTCGCTGAATGGTCTAGTGTTCACCGACGAATCGCAATTCAATCGAATGGGCTCTGATGGCAGATCATACGTTCGACGTCGAGTTAATGAAGAGTTTTCTACAAATTGCATAAAAATACCGTAAAAGGCGGAGGCGGATCTGTAATAGTTTAGGGAGCTATGATGCTTCATGGGGTTGGTTCTATCTATAGGATCAACGGTACCGTGGACCAATATGTGTACTTGGACTTGCCATTCACGAATAGTCACCTCCCGAAAGAATGGATTCTACAAGCCAACAACGATTCAAAGCATACTGCTCGTAAAGTTAAAAATTTTTTAAATGAAAAAATAGGAACAATTTTGTCGTGACCATCTCAATCACCAGACCTTAATCCAATCGAGATGTTGTGGATTGATGTTGATACGCACATAAAATCGAAAAAAACTAAAAGTTTGAACGATCGAAAATATAGGTCGATCGTCTAATAGAGTCAATGCCACGACGATGCGAAGAAGTAATACGGCAAAAGGGGAGAGCCACTCGTTATTAAATATACTATTAAGTCAGAGAATAATAAATTCATTTCAGTTTCAAATTATAGTATTATTTAACGTTGGTTTTAAGTAGTTGTTCGTAGTTAAAAACAGAAAAAAGGATATATTATTTTTATTAACTTTACACGCATTTTAAAAAATGCTATTAAAGAAATATAATATTGTGAGCCCATGTACAATTATAGAAATGCTCTTCAAAACAATTGTAAGTACGACACGCACTCCACTTACAGTAACATGCAACGTATACATTAGATATGTAAATACTAACAGTGTATTAAATGATGCTTATAATCAGCAACATATCTGGAACCTTAACTCACTATATAACTATTTCAGTGCTTACTTACACTGTATACATTACGAACTAATAAAACAATAACTTAAAATTAAAATATTATTATAAAAATTTACATTTAACATACATTACTATAATAATTAAGATTTTGTGACTATACAAAACATAAACGCTTATCCATTCTGAAATTTTATTGTGGAACTCTTTCTTTGTTTTTCTCGAAATGACTACGCTATTGACCCATCAAGGTCTTAACAGCTTCACCGGACTACTAAGGCGAGCGCTTGAGGCACTCAGCCGATTTTATTATGGCAACCAGCTCAAGGGTGTACGGCACACCTTGCCTGTTGCATGCAAAATCGCGACCTATCTTAGCTAACCTAGCTAACTATTCATATATGTATGAGTTGTTGAAACGTATATGTGTACCAAGCATACACGCCTCAACAACTCCTCCATATATTTATTATCGGAAAATTGAGAGTTTTTCAGTTCGATAAGGGAAAAAAAGTAAACCCTTCCACTTTCATGTGTAAGCGTGTAGGCGCGCACGTGTGTGGGGGTGATCGTGTAGTGTTGTAGCGGTGATGTATATTTGTGTGTCACCGTATCGCGCAAGCAACGCACTCAAGGGCTCCCTTCCCTACCGAGGGATCGAACCTAGGCTTGAGCTGCTGCCGTGGAAGGCCTAATCGGGTGTACGGGAGCGAAATTAACCCCCAGAAATTTGTGGAACTCTTTACGTAACACGTTTATGGTTTAGTAGTGCGGTGAAGCTGTTAAGACCTTGCCGGGTCAATAGCGTAGTCATTTCGAAAAAAAAAAGTTTATGGTTTAAGATCTTATTAGGAAGACCTCTTCTTTACCTCCTAATAATTGTAATATCAAATTACAAATTTCTCGAATTAAAAATAAAGAATGATTTTGAAATCTTATTAATGCAGACAAAGTCGCGAGTAACAGCTAATATAAAATACAATAACCTCATTTACTTTTTATAAGATTCGCTATCTATCTACCAGTGAAAGTTCCATAAAAATAGGTCCAATCGTTTTGGAGAAAGTACGTGGGCGAAGCCACGGTTAACAGCTAGTATAAATTAATTGCCTAAATTACTTTTTATGAGATCAGCTATATGCCAGTGAAAGTCTCGTGGAGATAGGTCTAATCGTTTCAGAGATATCGCTACGGGCAAAACCACAGTTTACAGCTAGCATAAACTAAAATAGCTTGAATTACTTTTGATAAGGTCAGCTATCTGTCAATAAAAGTTCTGTAAAGATCGGTATTACTTTTTTGGGGATAGTGCTGTGGGAAAAGCCATAATCGTTTTAGAGATATCCCTACGGGTAAAACCACACTTAACAGCTAGTCAAAATTAAAATAGATTAAATTACTTTTTATGATGTCCGCTATCTGTTGGTGAAAGTTTCATGAAACTCTGCCCAACTGTTTTGGAGGTAGCATTGCAGACGAAGCCGCGGTTAAAACTTAGTCCAATTTAGAGTAGCCTATGTTACCTGCTGTAATTTCAGTGATATTCCCATCAAAATCGGTCTAACTGTTTCGGAGACTACCCGAAACATACAGACAGACAGACAAAATTTTTATAAATTGCATTTTTGTTATAAGAAGCGTGTATGTATACTTTCATACTCAATCAGTCATTTTTTATTTTGGTATTACCTACAGACACTTCATCTATATTATATGTATAGAGTATAGATAATATTTACTGAAAGTCGTCTAAAATAAAGTTTTGTCATACAATTGTGTTATGCAATATTGAATTTTCACGATCCGAACTAACATTCATGCGAAATGAAATAAATGAAATAAATAAATTTCGTATGTATATGAGATAAGCGGTCTTAAGTAGTTGGTCGCCACGGATGTCAGTTAGGAATTTCGCTATGAAAAGAAGATTACTATGTCAGATGACAGGATAGAGCAATGGTACTACACTAGATCGCGAACAGCACATACTAATTAATATAGAACAAAGTTACTTTAGAACTGTGTATCGCTTACGATGATAAAGTCTCTTAAATCGCATGAATCGCTACCACCCTCGAAATAGATCTGCTACAATGACTATCTTTAGTTCCTAAAGAGTGGCTTGTGGGTCTCCATAACAGCGATGACTATCGATTTTTTTTTTATATTATAGGGGCAAACGAACAGATGGGTCACCCGATGGTAGGTGATCACCGTTGTCCATAGACACTTGCAACACCGGGGGAGTTACAAATGCGTTGCCGGCCTTTAAAAAAGTGTACTCTCGCTTCTTGAAAGTTTGCAATTCATAGTTGCTTGGAAACACCGCGCTGGGAGTCGATTCCACAGGGTCGCAGTACGAGGCAGAAACGACCTTGAAAACCTCACCGTAGAAGACCTCCACTCATCGAGGTGGTGTGGATGAAATTTAAGTTTCAGGCGAGTAGTACGATGGTGGAATGTAGCGGCAGGTAAAAGTCCAAACAATTCCTCTGAACACTTTCCGTGGTAAATCGATAAAGAACGCAAAGAGACGCGATGTCCCGACGCAGTGCCAATGAGTCGAGCCGATCGGATAACACCTCGTCGCCAACGATTCGAGCTGCTCTACGTTGGATGCGGTCAAACGGAAGCAGTTGATATTGAGTTGCTCCAGCCCAAAGGTGAGAACAGTATTCCATGTGTGGACGGACTTGCGCTTTATAGAGTAGTAAACGATGTTCTAGCTGGTGGGAAATACTGTCTTGTCCTATTAAGGACACCTAGTTTTTTGGAGGCCAACAATGCTTTGCTCTCCAAATGACTGCCAAATTGAACGTCACTCGATATGTCAATACTGGGCTTGGCGATTAAGGGGACTCCCTGAAAGCTAGGGAATTCATCACATTTGATCTTTTTCGCAGTAAATGCGCAAACTTGTGTCTTAATACGGTTAAAATCGAGCAACCCCAATGCGAGACGTGTTCGAGTGACGTCTCCATTTCTGACAAAAGTTGATTCCGGCACTCAACAACGCGTTCCCGGAAAATATTATTTTTAATGGTTTAGTGGTCGCCGTCGTGTTTTCCCTATCTTTCACTAATATTTAAGTAGCAAGTAGGTACTTTTCTACCTATACTGTTTTGTGTATACATTTTTATTATTATTATATATTTGTATGTATATATATATTGTATATGAGTATAGTTATGTTGTATATTTATTCAGTTTATCTATTCAGTGGTAGTCCGGTGAAGCTGTTAAGACCTTGCTGGGTCAATAGCGTAGATATTTCGAAAAAAAAAAATCTATTCAGTACATTATTTATATATTTTTAGTGTTATTTGAATGTTAAGTGCATTTCATTATTGTTTCCTTTGCTTCTTTTATATGAGGTGACTAAAAATTAACGCAAGAGTTGAAATTGCCGTCATTTCTGTGGAGGAAGAGTAAGGGGAGGGTAAGTGGATCTACAGCGCTTTCAGTGACCAGCTGTTTAGGAGGAGTTCAGTAACAACATATACACATAGAGAAGAAATTAATAAATATACTAACGGGCCGGGCGGACGTTGTTCTCCCTTGAGAAAAAAAAAAAAAAAAAAATTCAACCACAGCGCCTCCTACAGGGTTCAACTGTGAATCTCAACCATTCTCGGATACACTGGAACACGCACACAAAATTTCATTAAAATCGGTCCAGCCGTTTAGAAGGAGCTTAGGGACATACACACGTACAGAAGAAATGTATATATAAAATAGATATACATACATATAATTAGCAAACACTCTTTTTATCCAAATTGCATTGAACCAATTTATGTATAACGGTAATATATTTTGGAAGCTTAAAGTACCACTTAAAAAAATAAACTGCTTTATAAATTTTGTGGATTTTTTTTTATAAAATATATTTTTGATGTGAAACATCTATAGGTAGAGGGTATACCTGATTGTTGTCGTGGCGACACAAAACACGAACTTTGCACTATTAATGGCATACTTAAAAACATTTGCAACCCTATCTGTATAAGCATAAGATTCAAACTGTTTTGTCTACCAGTCGTTCTACTAGTGTTGCGTGGTACGTGCCGAGGACCTAGCGCCCTTTGATAGATACCACCAAACACATCGCGCTTACGCCTAGTTACATTTTTGTATTTTATGTAAAAAAATAAATAAACAGGAATTATTTAATGGAATAAATTTGTAATGCTTTATCTTTTCATTATGTCATAGCTGATTCCTTTGTAATTTGTTCTTTTATGCATAGTACCTGGGCGACCGAACCTAGCTCGGGTCTTTAAAAAACATATTTAAATTAAAATGAACTTTTAGGTTTGCCTTATAATATTAACATTTTTGTACAAAAAAATTTTTTTTTTAAATAATTTCTTCTGCTGTCACTCGAATTCGAACTGGGGTTACACGGATTTTCGAAGCAACTGATTTCCATCTGAGCTATTTTTGTGTTGAAAGCGGCGGCGAAACTTACCTTTATATTAAAGCTATATTTTTTCATTGCTTGAAATCTGAGTTAAAAAAGTTTTCTATGAATAAAATCTAGCTAGATCGATTTATCGTCCCCGAAACTACGTACATACTAAGTTTCACGGAAATAGATGACGCTATTTCCGAGATCCTGAATATATACAAATATAAAAATATACAAGAATTGCTCGTTTAAAGGTATACGATAACTTATAGAAAACAATTTCGATGTTTCATATCTGCCAGACGTCTCGTGATGGCTTATGTTTTTACTATGATGCAACTCTGATAAATAAAAGCACTGCACTGAAGTACTTCCATATCTTTAATATACAAATATTTCTGTTTATTACAAATTTTTAAGGAAGTTTGTTTTTACCTGCAACTTACCCGCGTCCTCCGTTAAGGTTTCCAATGAATTTTCGTTTTTTTTTAAATATATGTAGATTAAAAAATTCTGTTGCCCTTTTGCGTTTACCTCCACGGACCACGCGTACCGGTTGGCAAATCGTTTTCGTCCTGGAACCACTCGCGTCACCTCTGTGATATAACTGTCAAGGTTGTTAGGCTGGGTGCACACGTATTTATATTTCAATTTTTCAATGCACGTTCTAAATTTAGGATTGATTGAAGTGAAATTTCCTACTGCACGGTTAAAGTACATGCTTTTTACATGTGCAAGTACATATGTATACGTGTCTGTCTGGATTTAGTAGTATACCAAAATGGATAACCATATAGTTAAGTATTCGTATAGTATATATTGTTTATGAGCATTCTCATATATAATTGAATACATATTAACCAAAAAAATGAGCCATCAAAAGACGTCTGGCAAATGTGAAACATCGAAATTGTTTTGTATAAGTTATTTGCATAAAAGAACAGATTATGCCAATAATCAGTTTTGGCATAATGAAAAGATAAAGCATTACAAATTTGTTCCATAAAATAATGACTGTTTATTTATTTTATTATGGAAATTTTCATATTTATTAAATGCAAAATTTTAACTAGGTACAGGTGCGGTATATTTGACGGTATTTATCAAAGGGCGCTAGGTCATCGGCGCGTAACACTAGTATAAGGAGTGGCCGACAAAATAATTTGAATCTTATGTATATACAGATAGGGTTCAAAATGAGTTGAGTATTTCTCAATTAAGTATGAGTATTTCGTTAATAGTGCAAAGTTCGTGTTTTGCATCTCCACGTCGCACCAGGCCAACAATCCAGTTTACCCGCGAATATAAATGTTTCACATTAAAAAGTTTCACTTCCTTCGTATGGACACACTGAAACACGCACTGTTTTTATTTCAGAAATGTCACGAACTGAACTGAAGTGTTAATGCGAGAAGCAGTGAAGTATTTCGCTATATCTAAAAAGAGAGGAGAGCTTGTGTGAAGCACCAGGAGTGTTGCAAATATGATTATCAAGCGATGTGTTTACTCGCGATACTTTCTTTTCCCGTCAAGCGTAATTGTGACTAATTAAGTTAATATAAATGTGTATCAAAATGGAAATAATCATCAGAACATTGACGCACTGATTTGAATTTTTATTTTGTGTAGATCTACCGTTTCACTGCAACCTCAAATGACAAATGTGGTCTAAGATGGTAAATACCAAACCCTAAAGAGACACGCTCTCAAATCCGTAATACACCGGAACAGGTGCTTAGCGACAGACTAACAACTAAAGGTGTTAGGTAGTGAGATGAGTTTTAGAGAAAGTTCTATGACAAAGCTAAGATATCATCTCGATATTTTTCATTACTGAATTTGTTTAGGATTCAAACCCAGGTTGATCAACCCGAAAATTATCACTAAGCTAATATCAGTACTATAGATAACTCTATATCGCTATTAGCAATTGTTATTAGTTATACTTCTGTTTCGTAATTTGTAACGCATTGCAACTTGTAAGAATGCCACCGTAGTTAAATTAATATTCATTGCTTGTACCTTGACTTAGCGTATGAGGAAAGTGTAGTACTATCCCTTTCACATAAGTGGTTGCGTAATGTTTACAGATTGCAATTAAACGAGTAATAGACAATGAATAAAAGAATAACGTTGTTTTCAATAATTCGCTATCCATTGCGTCAGAATTATGCATTCCATTATTAGTTAATGCAACAAATCTCACCTTGAACTGTAACTTGTTATTTAAAGAGCATGATTTAGACTAAATCAGTTCACTATATCAAAACTTATTGTCATTTTAATGATGACGCAACTTAAGTACGAGAGAAAAGTAGTTAAGTAAATGGACTTAGCATATTCAGATAATCGTATTAGTCGCTGTATCTAATCTATCTACACTAAGTTCCACGCGGACGGAATTGCTGGTACAGCTAGTTATAGAATGTAATATATATAATAAAAGCAATTTAATCAGTAAAATTGCTATAGGTTTTGGTAATCATAAAATAAAAAATTAATAAAAAGAGCCGAGTAATAATAATATCGATAAATAATTAAATCATCGTCATCATCAGCCTGGAAAAGCCCGCTGTGGGGCCTTAGGCCTCTTGCCGGAGGAAGCTATGAGCATAGTCACCACGCTAGTATACGAGGTTTTGGTGATTTCAAATTCCGAAAAATCCATAGTTTTATTTTGTTCCTACATACAGCGGTACTACAAAGATATTTTTCATTGTCAGGTATCCTCATGACATTTTTCTTTGCTGTCAGCAAACGGTGCTACTAATTAGCAAATGTACATATCGCGTTTCGAACTTGCTGACGTCAGATTGATTATCCAGCGCCCAAACTAGTTGACCATTGCGACTTTGTTTAATTAAGATTTTTTTTTCTCGAACTGACTACGCTGTTTGCCTTGCAAGGCCTTTACAGCTTCACCGGCCTAAATGAGGAATCTCTAATATATTTCCTTATGACAGAAGCTTTTAGGTACGTTGAAAACTCTTAACAAGGAAAATTTAGAAATTTTGGCACTTAAGGCTCAAAAGTTTCTTGTGGATCTCTACTCAACTCTACTCTACTTCTAAGAGGTATGTCTACAAATTAAACAAAGTTTGCAAATAATGACTACATATAGTGTATGATTGTTCAATCATGTTAGTATATATTTTCAAATAAAATAATTATAGTTAAATAGAGTCGGTGAGCGTCAGCGGAATTAACACACAAACTGTGTTTGAATGAATTAAATATTTGTTTATTTATCAATTCTCGACGATAGATTTTTGTAATGACGTCGTAAGCGAGATACGTCGTTTGTCATCCGCTGATGTGTACACGCCTTTACGGATTCACGTATATTGTGTTGTGCAAGAGTCAAGTCAGCACACAGTTTGGCTACGGTGGCGAAACATAACAGCCGGCTGTTCGCGAGACTAGGATAACTGATATTTAAATTAAAAAAATAAGATTTTTTCAATTAGTGATCCTTTTCTGTGCACCTGTGTTTACCAACATTTTGGCGGTAAGTTGAAGAACTTGTTTCCATTTTTTTAGGGTATAGTCGTGTTTAAAAAAAAATAGTAAGCATTAAAATTTCTATTTACGTTATAATAGTTTAAAAAAATGCTTTAATAGAAAACCATATCATAAAAAAATTGAAAATAAATTGTAATATAAAATTCATTATATAAATATAAATTAATAATAATGAAAAAAATATTAAAAATAAAATTAGTAAAAATTCCAGCCTTATCAGATATAGATGAAAGTTATATAAATTAACAAATATTATTTTGCAAATTGAGTCATGGAATAATCGTATCAAATTAATGTATTCTCATTGGTCCTCATTAAATCTACAAAGTTTGAATTAAATCTTTGAATTAAATCTGATCGTTTAAAGCGGGTCAAAATCGCGCATACACATACAAACAAGCATACAAGGGAAACTAATATATAGCGTGTAAAAAATACATATTTGCAGAATAGCTCTATTAAACCACATTCATGACTGAGTAGCTGACTCGGCCACGTGTTGCTGTGGCTCAGTTATTATATCATTACATATTTATAAGAATTCATAATTATTGTTAATAATATGACCAATAAACATCACTGAACGATTTAAATTATCAAAAATAAAACTACTTTTTCTTGCTTCAATATAAAAGTTAGACATAAGCTGTCGGTGACTTTTTTTAGGCATTCAATGATGCCTAGAAAAAGCTCTAGAACTCAATCATATATCTCTCATCGTTAAGGCAGCGTTCGTAAGAAACGATTTCGTTCGACCGGTTTTTCTACGACTTACTTTGCAAATCCGACTACCACAAAAAATCTTTTCATTTACCAGGTTAATATTACAGCCTATGATACTCACAAATAACGTGGCTTTCTATTGGTAAAAGAATTTTCTAAATTGATTTAGTAGTTCCTGAGATTACGCACTACAACCTCAGAAACTCACAAACTTTACCTTTTCATAATATTAAATGTAGAATCATAAGGAACTAACCTAGTACTCGTTTTTAAACATATTACGCACACGATGAAGTGTGGAAAACAACATATATTCTACAAGTAACTGTACTTTAAAAAAATATTAATTGTTTACGACCATACTGCAGTCAAACAGTTTCTCTTAATTGTAGGTATTAAAAAAAAAGAATATAAAATATAATTCAAGAAATCGAAAATTAATACATAATTTCAAATATAAAAATATGTATCTCTGTAATGATTAACAATAGACTTTGTGTGATAAAAACAGTTCAATAAGATTCTAATTTAAAAAAAAAATAGGCCAACATTACAAGCTCCTATAGAATTAAGATCACAAAACAATGGAATAACTATGTTCTAATTTGAATTTTGAATTATTTATAGTGTAAATTATTAAAATTTCATTATTTGTAAATTGAAATTATTAACATTGGTATTTATATGTATCGGCACTCCGAACAATAAATATATAGTTTTTTAAACAGTTTATTAATTCATTAAACATATAATAGGCTGAAGAATTTCAATACATAATATTAATATTAGATGTACACAGGCGTATACTACGCGTCGTTAGTCATGCTTGCCAGCATGTTATCACACGAAATTATAAATGGACCTCCTCCCGAATTTTCACTTCAAAAACTTGAAGCCAGCACTATACGATTTATCTACATTAATCAATTGCCGAATGTATGTAAGCTCATCACTTCAAAGTGACTGCACCTTTTTGGCTAATTATATTGTATTTAGTAATTCCCAGGACAGGTAAGCAATTTGATAAAATGGAAAATTAAACATATATTGGTAACTCGGCTGTTTTCGTCTGTATATTATTAACAACTGTGTAAATATTATTCGTATCTAATTATGTTTACATACGAATTTTCATGACAATTAGTTACGCTGTAGGTATAAAGATTGATGTATTTAGCTTCAAAAGAATAACGTAAACATCTTCTTCAGGCAGGCATAGTATAGTAAATTTGCCGTGCTACAATAAAAAAAAAGAAAAAAAATGTAATTTTGATAACTTAAACATATTACATTTTTAGAACGACTCGTGATTGTATACAGAAAGTAAATTTAAAATCTATTTAAATCAACAACGTACTGATCTCTTCGAAATACATTTTTGAATTTAACATTTCAACTGAGAGTTTACGTCATCAGTTGTGTTGTGATAATAAAACCTTTTTTCATGTGTTGGTATTAATATATGAATTGGTCAACAATAATGACCAAAGTACGTTCCGTTGAAGCTGTAAAGTAGGGATGATCGATATTCATCGATGTTGAAGATGTTTAAATGAAAAGCATCGACGTTTTGATTTCGATAACATCGATGTTTTGAGAATAACATAGAGATTAGATAATTATGAAATTTGTAAGCTGTACGAAGTTATCTCTGTGCATGACCTTTTTTTCGTCGCTGGCCAACTCCTGTTCCAGCAACGGAACTAACAATATGGAAAACACCCGATAAAGTTTTCTTTTTTTCAGACATCGATAATAATCCTACATCGATACTTTTGTCAACATCGATGTTTTTCTAATATCGATCACCCTACTGTAAAGGCCTTGCTAGGCCAATAGCGTAGACAGTTGAAAAAAAAAAACTAAAGTACGTTTAAATCGGTCGTAATCTTATGTGTGATAATAACGAGTAAGCGACATGACATGCATGGCGCTTAAGACCTTTTTTCCTTACACTTTTTATATAGGCTGTGTTTTTATAGTCCTTCAATTAATACATTTTATACTAGAGATAGATCACTATTTGAAGTACATCCTAAATGTAGAGTTGTATATTGTAATTTACAGATATTATTATTTATATTTCTTTATATATTATATTGAGTATTGTAGATTATAGCCGTAAATTGCTTGAAGTATGAGTTGGATTTAATTTTTTTTTTTTCGAAATGTCTACGCTATTGACCCGGACTACTAAGGCGAGCGCTTAAGGCACTCAGCCGATTTTATTATGGCAACCAGCTCAAGGTGCACGGCACACCTCGGCTTGGCTGTTGCCTGTTGCATGCAAAATCACGACCTATCTTAGCTAACCTAGCTAACTATTCATATATGTATGAGTTGTTGAAACGTATATGTGTACCAAGCATACACGCCTCAACAACTCCTCCATATATTTATTATCGGAAAATTAAGAGTTTTTCAGTTCGTTGAGGGAAAAAAGTAAACCCTTCCACTTTCATGTGTAAGCGTGTAGACATGCACGCGAGTGGGGGTGATCGTGTAGTGTTGTAGCAGTGATGTATATTTGTGTGTCACCGTATCGCGCAAGCAACGCACTCAAGGGCTCCCTACCGAGGGATCGAACCTAGGCTTGAGCCACTGCCGTGGGAGGCCTAATCGGAGATTGGATTTAATAAACGTTTGGACTCCTCGATTACACAGGCTGAATATTTAGACAGTCACGATATTTATGGAGAATACTCAGTACTCGATTCTCGTTCTAAATCAATTTAAAAAACTCATGCTTAATATTGAACCTAATTGTTTAGAAAAATGCAAAAATTATACACAATCCTCTACGCGTCTATGTTAAAGCATAGTATCAATAACCGTCAGGTGATTTCACTTTCACTTGAAAGGGAACGTGAGAACGACAGTAATAAAACAAAAAGGTTGATTGTAACTTTGGACACCGGTCATTGCACCTTCATTCTGTTTATACCTACTTTTCAAAGTCTTAGAACAAATTTTAAGCAAGGTTTTCTTGGTTGTTTATTAGTATTTGTTTTGACATTATTATTTTATATGTTAAATGTGACTAAGAAGTGTGATATCTTAGAATAATGCGATCGTTTAAACTTTCACCTGGTATATGTATAAACAAATATTTCTATTACTTTTATTATTAACACCAAAACGGACAATATCATGTGAATCATTCAATTAAAGCACGCGATCACCAAAAACTCACCAACCAGATAGTGATCAGATGTTATCTGAAGCTAATTATAACTGACAAATATATTATGTAGAGAATTGTTATTATTCTGGTATTGTCTATTACTTCATTGTTTTCCTACAATTGTTCATTTCTACTTTTTACTTCTATTTTATTACTTTGGTAATAATTTATTTTTTATTGTAAGTTTATTTTTATCTCTGGATATTGTATATGTATATATCTTGCTACACAGCCTGAGTCATATTTTTATTTGCCATACGTCTCTATCATTCAATATAGATAAATATCTACTTGAATTATAATTACTTTACAACGTATTATATTGCACATATGATATCGAGATAGCTTTAAGAATAATAGACAGCGATTTTAAATTCCTACAATAATGTTTTACATTTGTCTTGTATTAACTTTATGACTGTACTATACACAAGGTCGAGCTTGAAGCTATATTCAAAGCAGCCAAAAAAATTCATTTTAATGCCCGGTAAGTTTTGATGTGAAACATTTATAGGCGAGGGTAAACCTGATTGTTGACGAGACGTGGCGACGCAGAACACAAACTTAGCACTATTAACGAAATACTCGTAAACATTTGCAGCCCTGTCTGTATAAACATAAGATTCAAATTGTTTTGTTCGCTACTCATTTTACCAGTTTTATGTGGCACGCGCCGACGACCTAGCACCTTTTGATAAATGTCGTCAAAAACACGGCGCCTGCGAATAGTTGAATTTTTGTATTTAATAAAAATTAATATTTCTGTAATAAAACAGTCATTCTTTTATAAAACAAATTCGTATTGCTTTATATTTTCATTATGCTATAGCTGATTCCTACCGTAATCTGTTCTTTTATGCATATAACTTACAAAAAACAACTTCGATGTTTCACATCTGCCAGGCGTCCCATGACGGCTCAATTTTTTTGCGTTCATTTTAAAGTTAACATTATAATGCGTCTCTGAAATTGAATACTCCATATAATTTGTGACAGCATGTCATCGGGTCGTATTATTTATTTCGTAAACTAATCATTTCATTTAATGTACTACCATTACACTCTTTACTACTCTTGGCCGGAACTATAATCTATAGTGGATATTACTAGTGGTTTTGCAGAAATAGCTAGTGGCCAATGTTCATTTAAGATTAGTTTGAGGAAATTTCCATACCTCTATTAAGGTCGGCGTCTCGAGCAAATCATTGGACATTCATTGCTTTACGAATGAAAGGATTTTACGTGCAATTATGTTTGAAGATCATTTGAATAAAATTCAAATATTGAAGATTTAAGGAATTGAAAATTTGTACTGTGGGAGATCTTTGGAATTCTACCCTTTTTCCTGACGAAAAATGGTGGTCGTAAGCACTGTGTCGGACAGAGTTTTGGAAATATCTGTTCTATTCCGAAGTTAAGCAACGTCAAGCGCAGTCAATACTTGAATGGGTACTCGCTTGGGAACACTGCATCATGTTAGCTTTTTAGTAAAAATGTTTCCGCGTAACGCAAAAACTTCATTCTTGTCATGTGTTTTAGGCCACACCTTGTTTTTTTTTTTTTTTTTTTAAATAATTGATTAACATTTAACAGTTTAGGTAAAATATTACAAAAGTATGATATTCGTAGTTATTATTTGTGGCCTCGATTTTATTTTAACTTTATAATTATTTCCGTGTACAATGGAATAAAAAAATAATATAAACCTGAACATATACCTATGAATTAAAGTTGAATCAAGTGATTTTGTTCAATGTTTTTCTAGTGTTGTTCACACTAAAATATTGAGAGAAAAAATATACATAAAGAGAAAGACGACGCCTTGAAATTGGATAAGTATGATGATGATGAAATGATTGGATTACATTAAGATTGTTCTGGTATTACATTTAACATTTTGAGTTTGCATTTCCCTTACAGCGATTATGGCTTGGTGGAATTCGTGATAGTCGAGTAGTTTGACCTGTGGAATATTAACCCGATGTCCGTAGGTTCGAACCCAGGCGTGTAACAACGAATCTTTCGGGATTTGCGTACATTCACTAATTTAAATTATAGGTGGTAGAGCCACGTCTAAACTATTAGTGATTAGACTCGCTCGGAGTACTAACACCCGACTCACAGAAACACCCACGTAAAGTAACAGTGCTTGCATTTTTAGTGTGAGCTCGGTTAGTGAGAGGGTCAGTTTCCCTCCCTTCTCTCTTTCCCTTCACCCTTTCCTCCCAAACACAGGCTGGTAACACACTTGCGACTCCCCCGGTGTTGCTAGTGTCTCTTTTTCTTTTTTTTTTTATTGAAGCACGACAAAGTTACTGCACTATGCCTGATGGTAAGCATAGTACAATCCAAGAACAGTGGCGACCACCGCGAGACAGATCATCCATCGTCGGTCGCCGCTGTCATGCCGGCCATAATGACGAAAGTCACCCGGTACTGGATATGCACAGGCTGATCTCGAAACGCGACGCGCAAAAGCGAGTCACTATGACGGGCTTTTTCGCCATGTACATGGTGGTTGCGACTCAGTCGGGCTGTATAACCCTACCACCCCGCTATCGCCATTGCCTCGTTCGTTGATCAGCAGGGTGCACCACGTGCAGGTGAGGTTGGCTTGGTTGTCTCAAGTCTTAAGATGTTACTCGACACCCCTGACACCCACTATGGACGTCGTTGATCAATCAGGTGACACGTTGTTCGTTTGCCTCATATGATATAAAAAATAATAAGACTATCGTCTGACGGTGAAGGAAAACATCCTGAAGTATCCTGAACCTGAGATATGTTCTTGTAGTACTACCATATTTGGGAAAACATAGAACTATGGATGTCTCAGAGTTTGAATTCGGCAATACATCGTGGGGTATCGCGGTGATTATGCCCATATGCTCCATCGGGCAGAGGTCTATGACCCTCCAGTGGGTCTCTTACAGGCTGTGATGATGATGATGCCTTAGTTTGTATGATATTTAGATACCGCGTCATTAATTTCGAATCTTAGCAACTGGGTCGAAGTTTCTCTGATGCATTCACAACTTAGTGGCAGGGTTTTTTCTAAATTCGACTGTCTAGCTACCACTCTCAAGTTGTAAATCTGTGGCCAATCATCTGTTGGTGTGTTCCGGCACACGTACTTGACAACTAGTCCAAACTAAGTTACGTTATCTTCACTTCTCAGAATCGGATAGAAAGGTCGTCTATTTTTGGATTTCGATTCGCTCTGTAGATGGCACTGTTCTCCATTTTTTTTTTTGGCAAGTTTGATAAACAGTGGTGGACCACAATTAATTTTTAACCGACTTCAAAAAAGAAGGAGGTTCTCAATTCATCTGAATTTTTTTTATTTTTTTTTATGTTTGTTACCTCATAACTTTGAACTGGGTGAACCGATTTTGATGTTTTTTATTTTTATTTGAAAGCTGGTTTGGTTAATTTGATAAACTATTTATTTTCTGCTTTTTAGTGCCTTATGGGTATTTGATTAATATCGAAGTTGGTTAATTCTTTTTTTGAAAATTTACTTTATGACATTTCAAGCTGACAACTTTCAAATATTTGTTTTCTATCACTTCGTTTGCCTTTCTGTTATATGAAAGTGCTCCCATAAAGCTGGTCCGGTGAAGCTATTTATAAACATTGACTCCTGCATACACTTTATTTTAGATTTGCCTTTTGATAAATATATTCATTACAAATAAAAATGATCAAAAGTTTGTATACGATTTATACATTACTGCTTTATGCATACATACATAGCTATAAATATATATCTATAACCAATATATTAGTGCAAAAACCGCATTATAGAGGCGCTGATTGAATTATATAAAGTACTCTGCGCACTAAGTGTAGCGTGTTTACCATCGTATAATTAACATGAAATCGGATTGTGCTTAAACGCTAAAATATATAACATTGTTTTAAACTATAAGATTTATAATCGTGCACCTCACTATTTTCATAATAATTTATGTTCTAATCAATTTTCATATTGTATCGACCTCATTTACTTTTAATCTCGTAAATTATCACTACATAGCATAAAACAAAGTCCGCTGCCACGTCTGTCTATTCGCGATAAATTCAAAGATTACTGAACAGATTTTCATGCGGTTTAATAGGTAGCGTGATTCACGAGGAAGATTTAGGTATATAATTTGTCAAGATTTTCTTTTAAATTGGTTCAAAAATAACGATAATTGATGGAAGTGTCTATAAACGTCGAGCTGCTGGGAAGTTTTATCGAAAACGCTTTCCAATTCCTTTGAGATTAACAAAACAATTGAGATAATAAAGGACGCAGACGAAGTGGCGGTAATCAGCTAGCCTATATATAAAATATATATGAAGCCAGATATATATTATTCTATTCTTGACAACTAATATTCTAGTAGATTATTACTGCCAGTACTGTAATATATTGTATACAAGTTTCTTGCGATCGTTTCAATAAACTAACAAAATAGTTCGCCGTCTTGTTAGAACTTTCCAGGGAATTTTTGTGACAAGTCGAATTCCATGCTCCGCAGTATTATTTTCCATCCAGTTGTGTACAATAACCAATAGTCTGACCATAAATACTGTTACATTTAAAAATAAACTAAATATTACATTTGAATTTGGAATCTGTCATTTTGATATGATTATTCATTGATTATTCATACACATTCATCATTCATTCATTATCATCTTATAATGATTGTTGTGGTTCTTATGACAGCCAAATACCGCTCTCTGTAAAATTAAAAATTTCAATAAAACTAAAAAGGTCTTGTATGCGAGTACAATGTACTTCAACATGTTCACTAAAAATGTCTTATGGTAAACTCGACATCGATAAGTTTACAAAACTATAAATTATTATTGAAATTATTCAATAAACAAATTCTTCAATTTTAATTTTGTCAATCACACAATTATAGAATTAATATGAAAATTTAAAAGAGAACTTCAGTATTTTGAATTTTAAAGTTA
The DNA here is from genome assembly GCA_014332785.1 of Antheraea mylitta. NCBI lineage: Eukaryota > Metazoa > Arthropoda > Insecta > Lepidoptera > Saturniidae > Antheraea > Antheraea mylitta. The sequence goes on along the minus strand of JACEII010000063.1, from coordinate 184,599 downwards.
GAATTAATAATGTTGTAATTTTGTTAGGATGCTTATCATTTCATTTTTATTACGATATAATGTTTAATAGTACCAGTGTCTATATTCTTTACCTTGAAAGTTTAAAGGAACATTCACTTTTATTTTGTTTTGAACTGGTTATTTTTTATGCGTATCATTTTATTTGATTCTTAATCTTATAAATTGTTATTTTGAATCTTTAGGTTTATTATAGGAATATGGAAAGCATGTCTATTTTTAAATATTATAAAAATCGATTTTTCGCAGAAATCGATTATTTAATTTCAATAAAATCGATTTTTGACAAATTGATTGTTATTGAAAAAAGAAAAATCGATTCCTAATTAATCGTTTTTTTTCCATTCATCTCACATCCCTATTTTGCAATATTAAAATGAAGTGGGGTATAAATAGAACCGAATCGCTGTGATTGCATTACACAAAGTAGGTGTGGAGCCAAAATGCTATATTTAAAACTCTCCATACGCTTGGTATTAGTAAAATGTTTGTGTACCGGACTATTAATAGGTACAATGTGACCTCCTCTGTTTGTAACAGAAAAAGATCTGACCGTCCACGTAGTGTTCTTACGAAAAAGGTGATCAAAGCAGTAAGAAAAAGAATTCGAAGATATCCTGTCCGAAAGCGAAAGATTTTATCTCGGGAGATGAAGATAGCACCTAGAACCATGTATTTTAAAAGATCACCTAGGACTTGCAGCCTATAAGAGACGTACTGGTCATTTCTTAACTGATAATTTAAAAAAGAATAGGGTGGTAAAATCGAAACAACTACTGAAGCGGTACGCAAAGGGAGGTCACAGAAAAAAATTGTTGAACTTTTTTTACAATTGAGCTACATTTTAACAAACAAAATGACCGTATTTATGCTCAAAGCTCTAAGGAAGCTTCCCAATTAGTCGACAGAATGCAACGTAAGCACTATCCGACTAAGACAATGGTAATGAAGCCCTCAACAACACCACGTTCAATAACCAAGAATGGTTCTTCCAGCGAGGCTCGACGCCGGGTCATAAAGCTCGGTCTACGCAGTCTTGGTTAGAAACGATCGTTTCGGACCTCATCAGAGCTGAAGACTGGCAGTCGTCTAGTCCCGATCTTAATCCGTTGGATTATGGATTTTTGGTCAGTTTTCGACTTGCTCTAAACGCCGTGATGATTTGGAGTTCCTAAAAAAATTCGTACGATTGGCAGTGAAGAATTTTCCCATTGAAAGAGTGCGTGTTTCTATTGATAACTGGCCTCAATGTTTAAAGGACTGTATTGCAGCCAATGGAGACCACTTCGAATAAGCTTTTTATATTTTAAATTGTTATATATTTATGTATTAAACTAACACACTTTAAAAGTAATAAATGTTATTTGAAATAGAAAATACTTTTTTCTTTGTTTCAGTATTTATGGCAAGACTCGGTATAGTCACGTGACATACTAAAGTCCTGCTGAATTAAAAGGAATAATTAATTAGTTGAAATTTTTTTTTTTTGATAATTTCGTCAATCCATAATTAGTTAATGCACTTTGAGAAGGAAGGATGCTTTGTATTTAGACTGTCATAATAGTTATAAACAGAACTATGTACAATAATATCTTATTCTCAGGAGATCAGTTCAGGAGACTTATGCTGCTAATACAGAAACCGTGTATACGGAACGATATTCTGTATAGAAATATATATTGTGTTGCGTTCCAAGACTATAAAATAAAGAAGTCGAGTCAGTTATAAGAACTGCCGATAGACAACAAAACTTAAAACAATGAAACTGAAACTATGTTCTTAAAGCGTGAGTTATATAAAATTCGTAATTTTTAAGTTGAAATTATTTTTATTAGTATTTCCTTCATATCTGTTGGTACTCTGAATGATAATTATATAGTTTTTTATATGGTTTGTTTATAATGCGCTGCACAGTCTCAATTTATACTAATATTATAAAGCTGAAGAGTTTGTTTGTTTGTTGGGTTGGTTGAACGCGCTAATCTCAAGAACTACCGGTCCGATTTAAAAGTTTATTTTAGTGTTAGATAGCTCATTTATCGAGGATGGCAAAAATCGGCTAAGTGCCTTAAGCGCTCGCCTTAGTAGTCCGGTGAAGCTGTTAAGACCTTGCTGGGTCAATAGCGTAGAAATTTCGAAAAAAAAAAAAAAAAAACGAGGATGGCTATAGGCTACATCTATCACTACTATACTACAGCTATCACGTTAAAACCAATAGGAGCTGAGCACTGATGAAGAATGTCTCAAAATCGGGCTATTTTGGAGTTTCCGCTGTGTGTTAATGTCAGTATTATATGCGTTGCCATGGTAACGCGATAATATTCTATCGAAAATATTTTCGTGTTTTATTTTGTGTTCCTTTTCAAAAAGTTTATTCTACGTTAGTTTTGTTTACAATTTTTAATTATACGTGTTACGTTTATATCGCAAACATTTCTAAAGTTTATTTTGTGTTGCTATTCAAATACTTTAGTAGTAATAGTATTCGTCCAATAAGACAGTCGAAGGAATTAACACATACTGCCAATTCTGAAGTTGTCAATATAGGTAGTTTTCTTCTAGGTCTAAGTTAATGTAAACGTATGAGCGCCAAATCCTCTATATAATATTTCATAAATTTTTATCTTCTTAATTTTCAATACCATATTATTCATGCTCCGTTGTATTATTTTTCAGTCATTTCACTTATGCACAATAAACGAACCACATTACATAAAACGTCACCAATTTAACACAATATAGAGACAAGTAACACAAGATTATGAATAAAATATAAAATCCACTACATGACAGACTGAAATCCCGCCAAAAACTTTATTCTACGTTAGTTTTGTTCCCAATTTTTGATTTGTGATATATTACGTATTATAAAAATAAAGTGTTTGTACATAATATTAAAATAAATACTTTTTGGTGAATGCATACATATATTTGTGGTGCTACAAATATCAACATTTTTTTAGTGCTGTCGATATGTCTGTTTGTTTATTTGTTCCTGGTAACCTCCGAAACGGCTGGAACTATTTGAACAGTTTTTTTTTCTTAGAAATGACTACGCTATTGATCTAGCAAGGTCTTTACAGCTTCACCGGACTACAAGTAATATTCGAACGGGAATTTTACGGGCAAATAAGTAACTAATTAGCTGTTTTATTTTAAGCTAGTGGGTTCAGCAGACGTTGCCCGCCCTGATAATAAGACAGACTATACCTAAACCTTGCCCAGAATCATTTTATATATTAGTGAAAACGACATGAAGATGCATTCTGTAGTTTTTGATCTTATCGCGAACAGACATATAGACAGACGTGGAACAGGACTTTTTTTACACTATGTAGTGATGAACTGTTATCCGTGCATTCGTCTGTGTGAAATTAATCAAAAATATGTTGTTCACTGTAAACATGCACATGTGACGTGCGCTGTACTGGACTCCAAGAATAAATATAATTGTAAGTCATATGTGTATATATGATTTAAATTATAGCAAGGTATAATAATAACTTAATTATATCGATACTATGGACATATTGTATCTATATAATAAAAGATTTAACACATATTGTTTGATAATGTTTAGCTTAATGTTTTCATTACTTTCTTATATAGTGTAAGTGAGCACTCAGGGTGATATATAGCATTTTCAAGTTCCAGTTATGTGGTTGATGATAAATCACATCCCATTCGATACACTATTAGTATTCACATATATAATGTACACGTTACATGTTACAGTAAATGATGTGCGTGTGATACTTACAAATATTTTTGAAAGAGTATTATTGTACTTTACACTAGATGTGTGATCACAATTTTAAATTTATTTAATATATAAAAAAAACAGCTAGTATTAGATATACACAACCCTTTATATTACGCGTCGCTAGGCTGACGTAAGCTGCGCAATGTTGTTCCTATGAATACTGAAATTATGATTAAGAAACGAGTGTTTATAGTATCTGTGTGAATGTGTATATGTTATGAATGTATATGGGGCATTTCACGTGAAGCGGACAACAAAAAAAAGGTGAGTTTCTGAAATTCGTTCATATTCAGCCTAAATGGACTTCTAGTACATGTGAATCTGAATGCATATATATTTTTTTCTATCACGTGTACTTGTCAAGTTATGGGCTTCTAAAGAACAGAGTCATCTAAAATTCAGATTGTTTGGAAGTAGTTTTCAAAAAAACTTTGTTTTTAATGTTCAAAACTGCAAATAAATTTTTCAAAACAAAATGTGAGTAACTTGACATTTTTTTTTTCTTTACATCAAAACGTAGCTTGAAATACGTATAAAATATACTATAACTTTTAAAAATGGCACAGAATTGTTTAAGGAGATATAACGATTAACGTACATGTATGTCGAATTATACTAAGATCTGGCACTAGCATATAAGCATATATAGCATAAAAGTTATAGTATATTTTATGTGTATTTTAAGCTATGTTTTGATGAAAAAGAAAATATGCCAAGTTACTAAAATTTTGTTTTGAAAATTTTACTTTCGGTTTTGAACATTAAAAAAAAGTTTTTATGAAATTTTATTTTATTTTCAAAAAGAGCAATTATTCTTCTATACAAATCGCTGCGTTTAATATTTTATTGTAAATTTGTTCAATTTGAAAAACTACTTCCAAAAAATCTGAATTTAACTTGACAAATACACGTGATAGAAAAAAAATATATGCATTCAGATTCACATCTACTAGAAGTTCATTTAGGCTGAATAGGAACGAATTTCAGAACCTCACCTTTTTTGCGTTGTCCGCTTCACGTGAAATGCCCCATATGTCGGACAGTTTGTATTAATTTTCTAGTGGAACAATTTCCACCGCTGGCATATAGTATAATAATGTAAATAAGTTATACAATATCGTGCACGAGTCACAACTGTTCTATGCTAATTGTAATTCACATTCATTTATTTTGATTTATTATAATATATATACAGTTTATTTTTGTTAGAGTGGTAATTACGTATTTGAAGTTTTATTGCATCTCAGATATAATAAACTAAGAATAATTATATATACTAGTGGGCGCCCAGTGGTCGACATTCGACAATAGTTAATTGATTTTTTTAAATTTAAACTTTATTACGGTTCTTTTGTCAAAGGGTATAACTTCTATAATCAAAGGTTTTCATCACGGCTACTCAGTTATTTGCCATTTGCCATGGTCTTTAATTTTATAATCATGTTAAAAAAATCTATGTGTAAATGAAAATGGAAATTAATTATAAATTTGAAATAAAAATCACGTGGTAAAGCTCTCAGATTTTAAGCAAACGTAACTACGAAAATAAAGAAATTTATCGCAACTCATGACAGAATTTTCAATTAATTTTACACGACACCATGGGTGGGTGGTAATAGTTATGTTTTATAATATTATTGTTGAATGTAGGATGAAATATGGTAACTGGAACGTAAGAGTTAAAAAATACATATAGTCGAGCATAGCAACCTCCGTCGCAACCTTTTTAAAAGTCCTTATTGACAGCTGTCATAATGCCTTTTTCATTTACACATGTGTATGTGTTGTGTAAAATTCAAGCAATAGTGTGAGTAGTGCATATTTTAATTATTTAATGTACTTCTAATGCATTTTATATAAAATAAACGGCTTTTTGCATTTCTCCGCCATATAAACTTTAACTATGCCAAATTTCAAGTTCACCCGTTCACGGGAAATAGGTTAAAAGGGGTACAAAGATTTTGCTTCACTTATTAATATATAGATTATATCTACAACTTCATCGGTATTATTACAGAAAAGGTAAATACGTATTAAATACTAATAAGGTTTCGTACTAAATGCACCGCGCTCGTCCGAGGTAAGTTCGCGTTATCGTTTTTTCGCAAGTCTATCCTAATTGGAGGTCGGAATTGAAACATTTACATTGGTAATAGGACTATTTTACATTAAAGTATCTTTTTTTTATAAGATTTTGTTAATTTTGAATAGATAAGAATTTTAATCAGTTTTCTGTAAGTAGTTCCGTAATGTCTTATGATAATGTGAAGTTAATTTTTTTTTTTAATTTTATTTCCCTTTGGCAACCAATCTTCTACATTATTACTGCCATCGTCGAGTCTTATAACTTCAATGTTCCAACAAGATGGTGGCTCCCTTGTCAGAGCTTTCTAGGGAGTTTTGTGGCAGTTCAGAATTTATGCTCTGCGGTATTATTTCCCATCCACATCATTTGTGCACAATAACCGTACTATATTACGTAAAATACCATCAATATTACAATATATATAGATTCAAATAATACAAATCAGACATGACAAGCCAAGATCCCAGTATTACTCGAATCCAATTCAGGAACTAATTATCCAAGAACTCAGTATTGAGGATATAGAACCTGCAATTTTGATACTCACACGCACACACACACTTGTATACATTAGAACGAAACAGAGAGAGAGAGAGAGAGTAGATTTTCGCATAGAGGGTCCGTAACGCTTTTCTTTTTACCAGTCAACTCCTATCGTTGGCTGCGCTTTCGAACTTCCATCAAAAACTCCTAAATACAAAATCTCTCTTCACTTATTCATGCACTTACGAGTAAATTAATGTTATATACCCTCTTTCCATGAGTCAAGTAAAATGAAATAAACAGTCATTTGAATCACTTTTATAATATGCACGATTAAATAAAAAATATATTACATAATAAATAATCGTTGACACTGGCGATTGCTTTAGCGACGCCTTTACATGTTTTACGAAATAAATAATCCAGTTCCTTAGTTGATCTGAGGAATTTTTGGCGGGATTTTAGTCTGTTATGTAGTGGATTTTATATTTTATTCATAACCTTGTGTTATTTGACTCTATATTGTGTAAAATTGGTGGTGTTTTATGTAATATGGTTCATTTACTATGCATTAGTGAAGTGAATGGAAAATAATATCACGGACCATGAATTCTGAGATGCCACAAAATTTCCCTGGAATGTTCTAACAAGGGAGCCACCATCTTGTAGAAACATTGAAATAATCGCACGAAACTTGAATATCGAATTCCTAACCTGTCCTGATAATTTTAAACATATTTTTGACTTTATCAACTCCCCACGCTTGGATATTTGAACAATTTTAGTTTATGATGACTCGAAGATGTCTACACGCTTACACATGAAAGTGAAAGGGTTTACTTTTTTCCCTTATCGAACTGAAAAACTCTCAATTTTCTGATAATAAATATATGGAGTAGTTGTTGAGGCGTGTATGCTTCGTACACATATACGTTTCAACAACTCATACATATATGAATAGTTAGCTAGGTTAGCTAAGATAGGTCGCGATTTTGCATGCAACAGGCAACAGCCAAGCCGAGGTGTGCCGTGCACCCTTGAGCTGGTTGCCAAAATAAAATCGGCTGAGTGCCTTAAGCGCTCGCCTTAGTAGTCCGGTGAAGCTGTTAAAACCTTGCTGGGTCAATAGCGTAGACATTTCACAAAAAAAAAAATGACTCGAAGATTAAAAAGATAAAAAAATGTCTGAAATGTTATATAGAAGATTTGGCGGTTATGCCTTAATATTAACTTGGACATAGAGGAAAATTAATTAAAGAATACATCAGAACTACCAATATTGACAACTTCAGGAATTGGCAGTATGGATTCATTCCTTCGCCTGTCCTATTGGACGAATATTATTACTACTACTACTGATCAGAGTCAGGAGTTTTTGGCGGCATTTCAGTCTGTCATGTAGTGGATTTTATATTTTATTCATAATCTTGTGTTACTTGACTCTATATTATATAAAGTTGGTGGTGTTTTATGTAATATTGTTAGTTTATTGTGCATAAGTGAAGTGAATGAAAAATAATACCACGGACCATGAATTCTGGGATGCCACAAAAATTCCCAGGAAAGTTGTTACAAGAGAACCACCATCTTGTTATTACGTTGAAATATCCACAAAACACTTTTCTTTTATATCGATCTCCTGACTTATTCTGATATCCTGACAAAACATGAACGCATCAGAACATTTTTTAATGATTATTCAAAGATTAAGAAGATTAAAAAATTTTGAAATATTATATAGAAGATTTGGCGCTTAAGCCTTTACATTGAATTGGACTTAGAAGAAAACAGACTAAAGAATACATAAGAACTATCCGTATTGACAAATTCAGAATTGGCAAAAGGAACGACTTGAAAATTAAGATAAAGATGGTTAAAAATTCACGAATTACTATATAGAAGATTTGGCGTGTATGCCTTTATATTAACTTGAACATAGAATAAAACTCACTACAGAATATACAAGAACCACATATATTGACAACTTCAGAATTGGCAGTATGGATTACTTCCTTCGCCTGTCCTATTGGACGAATATTATTACTACTGATTAGAGTCAGTGACAGACAACTATACCCATCGAGTTTTTGGCGGGATTTTAGTCTGTCATGTAGTGGATTTTATATTTTATTCATAATCTTGTGTTATTGGACTCTATATTTTGTAAATTTGGTGGAGTTTTACGTAATCTAGTTAGTTTATTGTGCATAAGTGAAGTGAATAGAAAATAATACCACGGAGCATGAAATTCTGATATGCCACAAAAACTCCCTAGCAGGTTCTAACAAGGGATCCACCATCTTGTTAGAATATTGACTCACACGACGCAATATTGAAGTGATTGCACGACGTTTGTAATATTATCGACTACGTGACGATGGCAGTAATAATCTGAAAGATTAATTGCCAAAAATAAAGTTAAAAAAAAAAACTATACCCATCATCTACAACAATTTTTTTACAAACTTTGTCATTATAATTAGGATTTTGTGTTTATACAAAAAATAAACGCTTGTCTATTCTGCAACAAATTGTATTATGAACCTCTTTACGTAATACGTTTATGGTCTAAAATCTTATTAGGAAGACTTCTTCTATCTTCAAAGTTACTAATAATTATACTATCGAATTATAAATAATTAGTTAATAATTATTTCTCTAATGAAAAATAAAGAGTCTGTTGAAATCTTGCTAAATTTCATACAGACAAAGTCGCGGGTAATAGCTAGTCTAAAATAGAATAACCTCAATTACTCTTTATAAGCTAAGGTGAAAGTCCCCGGAAAATCGGTGTAATCTTTTGGAGAAAGTACTGTCGGAAAACCCACGGTTAATAGCTATAATATAATACAGTATAAACTAAAATTGCCTGAATTACTTTTTATAAGGTCAGCTATCTGACAATGAAAGTTTCGCGAAGATCAGTTTAACGGTTTGCAGATAGTACTGCGAACAAAGTCACGGTTACCAGCTAGTATAAATTAAAATTGCTTGAATTTCTTTTTTTAAGGCCAGCTATCTGCAAATGAAAGTTTCGCTAAGATCAGTCTAACCGTTTTGAAGATAGCATTGCGGGCAAAGCCACAATTAACAGCTAGTCTAAATTAAAATAAATCGAATTACTTGTTATGATGTCCACTATCTGTTGGTGAAAGTTTCGTGAAAATTAGTCCAACCGTTTTCAAGATACCATTGCGGACGAAGCCGCGGTTAACACTTAGTCCAATTTAAAGTAGTCTATGTCACCCGCTGTAATTTTAGCTATCTACCAGTGAAATTCCCGTCAAAATCGATTCAGCCGTTTCGGAGATTATCCTGAACAAACAGACAGACAGACAGAAATTTTAAAAATTGCATTTTTGTTATCAGAAGCGTGTATACTTTCGTGCTTAATCAGTGAAAATTTTTATTTTGCTGTTACATACAGACACTTCATTTTTATTATATGTATAGATATATAAACCCACTTGGCCACAATTGTAAATCAGCGCTGGGGTCATTTATAAATATGACAGCGAGCACATGCTGAATTGTACGCCATTGCAGTTCTACTGTGGTACAATAATCTTAATAGTTTTTGACGTATATTTTTAATCATTTATCTATGTTATGTACATCTTTGTAACTCTGATTTTCTACTGTTGTATTTGTCCATATGTTTACTGCAATAAATATATTTTCTTTCTTTTTCTTTCTTTCTTTCTTATATATATTTCGTATCGAATAATTTTCTAAACTATTTCTGTTCGATAACGGAAAGAAAAAAAAAACCTTCCACTTTCATGTGTAAGCGTGTATACATGCACGTGTGTGGAGGTGATATGTGTAATGTTGTTGCAGTGATGTCAGATTTAGTGTCACTGTATCGCGCGAGCAGCGTACTCAAGGGCTTCACGTTGAGATAACGGACCTAGGCTTAAGCCGCTGCCGAGGGGGATCAATCGACTTCAATCAGTTCAAATGTATTGTAATACACGTATATAAAATATGATACATTAGAAAATAACATTACTCTTATAATTACATTACCATGAACAATTATATAATAGTTTTTCAACGTGTTCACGTTGCGGAAAATTTTAATACATCATATACTTCAAATGTTGTTATTAATATCAAATTTTAGAAATAACTGCTTCTAGTGTTTAAATTATTTAATTACATATTTTATGAACAGTATAATTCGTATTCGTGCCGAAGTCCTTGGGCGGTAAACATTAAAAAAAAAATCTTTTAACCTGTAGCTGGTTTCAGCATGAAAGCGTCGGTTCGCTCGGGGCTGTACCACCCTCTTACAGAAAATCGATTTGAAGTAACAGTGCCTTCATTGTTGCGTTTCGTCTGTCCAGTGAGAGCGCCGGAGGTAGGATTGCACGTATCAGGCAACAGCTCCAGCCGAGGTGTGCCGTGCACCCTTGAGCTAGTTGTCAAATAAAATCGGCTGAGTGCCCTAAGCTCTATCCTTATTATTCCGGTGAAACTATTAAGACCTTGCTAGGTCAATAGCGTAGTCAGTTCGAGAAAAAAATTAACAGAATAAACTTAGAAGAACTTAAAACACACATGTAGGAGCTTTGTGACAGATTTCCATTCGAGAATGATAACTAGCTATGGTTTGAACGCGACATTTTCGGTGACAAAAAAACTCCGGATCATTTTCTTTGTTAGGTGGTTGAGTCACGCTGAAGCAATAATTGGTTTCAGCATGAATGGGTCGGCTCGCCCCCGGTACTACCACCCGATATAAAGAAACACCCACGTGAAATAAAAGTGCTTGCATTGCTGCGTTTCGTTCGGTCAGTGAGAACGCCCGAGACCCACCTCTCCCTCTCCTTTCCCTCCTGCCCACTTCCCCTTTCCAATTCCCCCCATCCTCACCAACACATGCTGACAACGCACTACGAACGGCGGTTATAACTTAACATCAGGTGTCCCACCTGTTCGTTTACATCTTATGATATATTCAATTTTTTTGGAAAATAGAACAGTCTAGGATATAAATTATAACCATTTTAACATTTTTGAATCATTAAACCACTATCATTATAAAATAAACCTGTCTATTCGCGATAAACTCAGAAACTACTGAACCGATTTCAGATTTCACGAGTGGATAAAGGGATTCGTGAGAAAGATTTTAGTGTATAACTTGTCAATGTTTTTTTTTTTATAATTAGGGCGGGACAACGTCTGCCAAGTTCGCTAGTAAAAATACACACATATATATAAACCATGGAATTGACATGAACTTTGATTTTGACCACAAATAACCTATGAATCAGTCAAATTAGTAAAAAATTTTTGTAATAATATCCAGTTTATTAATATATGGGCTAAAAATTACCCGTCAGTATCAATGACAATCTTGTAGAAGAACGATTCGCAGAAATAAAATGTAAAAGATGCGGTTTCGAAACCGGTTTTAAATGCAATAGTGATTATTTTGACCGCTGAATAAGTACATTAATCTTGAAATTAAACAACTAAAAGCTTTGTTATTTTGACTGTTTATAACAACTACAAATGTATTTTAAAGTTTGAATATTGTAATTAAATTAAAAATACAATGAAGTATATAAATTATTTTAAATTACGCATTGAATTTATGTATTTTGTTCTGTGTTTCTTAAAAAAGACAATGGAAATGTTATCGAGGTCAGGTTTTATGTCACGAACACGCTTTTCCTTGTTTTTTAATGTACTAAATTATATAAAACATTACCTTTGGTATATTAATGAATAATAAACTCATATATATATTTTATTTAATTAAATACTTGCGAACAGACCGTGAATTGGAATTTTTTATTTAAAGTATAGGCAGTGATAAAGAAAGTGCAAACTCAAAATAATTGAGTAACTGTGTTTTCTCAATAAATTTATAAATGAATTTTAGTGTCAATTAATTAAATTTCATGATTTATGTATTGAAGTCATTAATATTTAACTGGTTTTTACATATATTGGCATTCTGACCAATAATTATAAACATATTTGTATAATTTATTTATTTATTCAGTTAACTTGTACAAGTTTAATATATAATATCAATATAATATGTGCACAGGCCGACATTCTACACGTCGCTAGTTTCATGCAATACGTCACGAGCATGTCGAGGTCATCGGTGACGGTTTGTAAGTGATAGAGCCATGCTGAAGCTATTATTGGTTTTAGCATGAATGGATCGGCTCGCTCGGAGTAGTACCACCCGACCCACAGAAAACTGACATGAAGTAACAGTGCTTGAATTGTTGCATTTCGTTCGGTGATTGAGAGCGCTGGAGGTCCAACTTCCCTCCCCTCAGCCCCTCTTCCCTTTTACCTCCCTCTTTCGCATACCCTCTAAGCACAGGTTGGCAACGCAATTGCGATTCCTCTGGTGTTGCAAGTATCTATGGACGGCAGTGATCACTTAGCATCAGATGATCCACCTGTTCATATGCCTCCTATGACATAAAAATATAATTTAAACGTTTTTTACCCTACGAAAATCGCTCAACCCGGTTAAGCTTTAACTTCAAAAGATCTAAAAATAACTAAATTACCTAAATACAACATTCCACTCAAATCTTTTGAACCGTGTCCTTGTCTAATCCCGATAAGGAGAGAGCGTGCGACGATGGATGAATGATTGTTCATACGAAAATGTTAGAATAATTTCTATAATTCCTTTAAGTTGGTTAAAATATAACGATAAAAATCAACTAAGTTCGTACACGTAAAATCCTGCAACGCAGAACTAATCAGAGCCTAACTTGCGTATACCGTTAGAGTTATACAAAGATTTTTGTTTGGAAGACTAACAGCTATAATTAACAATAATTGATTATTGGAATTGACACATTAAGCCATTTCCTCGACAATTTATATTTCGAACTAAATACGCTATTGGCTTCACAGTTTTACATGACTACAGCCGATAAATAGCAGAAGAAATAATATGTGTTGTAATTATTTATAAAATATTACTATATAGAAACACAGATGAACTCGTGAGTAGTATATATGTATCTGGATATATGCATTCCAACACCGTTTGTCTGATCGCTACGAACAATAGCATACTTAAATGTTTTTTGAACGATAAAGTTTTTAAGTATTTTATCTCAAGTCAAATATTTGAGCAATTTTGGATATCGGCATATTACTAATGTAATAGAGGGAAAATCCTCTCTCCCACCTGCACTGTATCCATAGTATACTTCAGCCAAAACTTCATAAAGCGTTGCAGTCTTCTTTTTATTCAATCATCGGCCTCATCATATCAGAATCCCAAACGTTCGTAATTTTAATTCATCCAGGTTTCTATAAATACTACCGGGTAGTCCAGTTTTAACGCAACTGTTCTTTTAACTGCTCTGGCGATATTCTTTTCTCGATGGAATAACTTTGAAAGTATCTTTTATTTTTAACAAACTGTTCTTTACTGCTCTTTGCCAAATTTAAGATCTTGCCTTTGTACTTTATCCATTTAAAGAAGACCTATACCAAATGCTGTAATTTAAATCTTTAATTAACTAGCACAGCTAAATATAAATGGAATTGATAACTGATTCCTCGAATGATTTTCTTTTCCTACAAACAAAATATCCACACTAAATAAGTACATTACCTAGCTTTTGATTGTGTACGTCGAGGAGAAGAGAAAGATAGTTGATTAACATCGGTTTCTTATAGTGTTATCTCTATTTGTCATAATAACTGCGCTGAATGACAAAGAACACATTTTACAAAAGCAGAGCACATTGTTCTTAGCCTCACGTTTCACTCTTCGACGCGATTTTTTAGCTGCTGGGTAGACACTTATAATTCTGACAACCGACCAGCTAAACACTGTGAAAGGTTTATCCGTTCCGCTTGATTACTTGCTATATATCGACTGAGTTCCAAAATCAGCATATAAAATCACAACTATATCCCACATAATTACCATGTTCCGAAGACGGATAATCTGTAAACGATGGTGATTTTTGTAATTAACTCCTGCCTGTGAATCCACCAAAAACTGGACTGAATTACCACTTCAAAGTTGGTCTACACCACTTACTTTCACAACTCAATGTCTATTATTGTATGGTATTTTGTTTTGGGGGACAGCAACTGAATTAGATACTGTATTCCTACTCCAAAAATGGGTAATACGTGCAATTTATAACATGAGGCCTCGCGAATTATTCACTAAATTTCAAAAATTGTGTATCATAACTTTGCTCTCTCCACACATTAGTGATAATCTAATGTATGTCCGCAAAAACTTTCAAAGGTGAATATCATAAAGAACTGACATAATTTAAATACTAGAAAGAAATTGTTATCACCAATTTGTCATCTCATGTTTTAGGGTCAGTAAGACTAGTAATATTTTTTTTAGAAAAATGGTGTTAGGTTTTACAACAAAGTTGCAAAAAATATTGTCGATTTGTCGGGTAGTAAGTTGAAGCAGCATGTCAAGTTGGTTATGATGTCTAAAGGCTTATTAACGGGTAAATCAATACGTGAACAATTTTGATGTCTTCTTCTTTAATTTATAGCATCGTGTGTAAAAGCAGAAAGTGTTACAAACGCAGGAGACCGTTTAAAAAATGTAATTAGAAAAATAAGATAGTCAGTATGTGTTTAAATTAAGTTATTGTATGTTCCCTAGAAATATACATATAGGCAGACTTACATACATATCGATTAAGAAATAGACAACATGATTAAAGTTTGATTCTGTTAATTTTAATTATATTTAACATCTCTTTATGTGCATCCGTCAAGAATGAATGTAGCTATAATGTTTTTAAATTATATACGATGTACGACTAGATGCCGTAGAGCCACGCTGCGTGTTGGAGAACAATATCGTTCACAAAGGGCGAGGCCTATCAAATCATCTAGTTTGAGTACACTATACAATCCTTCACGCAGACGTAACCGCGGGTACACCTAGTTTGTGATAAAATATCAGAATATTATAAACCATCCAGGAGTAAAATCGGTTCACTCTATAAAAGTTATTGTAATTTTAATGACAGCGTGACTTAAGTATGAGATAAAAGTAAATAAGTATTTGGAATTTGGCCTCGACCAAAAATTTTATAACATAAGTAAACATTATTTCAGCCATATGTTACTAACAAAGTAAACGATATAAGAATGTTTAATATATTACATATTTACACACATTAATTATGATAGATTTATAGGTTAAAAATAAATATTCCGTTGGATTCAAAGAG
>JACEII010000063.1:151511-169015 GCA_014332785.1 Antheraea mylitta | reverse complement strand
TGACCTAATTTATTTATAGCTTTGTGTTTACATATATAGCTCTAACAAATTAACCAAATGAATGCTAATGAAGTTCAGTATTTACAAAATGTGTCGTGAGTCAGATATAACACATGTAGCATGCATAACTTTGAAATAACATATTGGCTTTCTGTTACTTAAAGGGATCTTCGAAAATCTTTAAAGTTTTAGTTCAAATCCAGCTCACAGCAGTTAATATACAATGCACAAACCTCGTGATCTTCCATCGTGTTATAACTGGCCGCTGAGCTTCCAAGAATGATAGCTATGTTGATGCAGTTACTAAGAGATTCTGATGTGTGTACGTCTCGATCGTTTGATTCAAAAATGAGTTATATTAGTGATTAGGAGGAAGAGAAGGGAGAGTAGGGGGAAGGTAGAGAGATGGGCCTCCAACCCTCTTACTGACTGATCGAAACGCAACAACACAACCACTGACAAGCCGACTGATTCATACTGAAACCAGTTATAGCTTCAACATGGCTCTACCACCTAACCTATGTCACTTATTCTTTTTATTTTTTTATTAAGGTTGACGTGCATACGACCAAAAGTTGACATCTAAATACTGCTGATTAACTAAGATCTGAGCGTCAACAGTCCACTTGCATAAAAATATTTTATTGTATCATCACAATGATACATACATGCAGATGATATTATCAATCACTGTTTTTTTTTACATGAGATTTCACACGTACTGTTATATCCTAACCATGTACCCTTATATGCTGACCTTTCTCTAAACACCACAGCATTATACCCCTTCCTATTCAGTACGTTTCCCAGTACCTAGCGTCAGCACTTTTCGAGTCCACACACGTTCCACGTTACCAGCCAGTCGGTCTTAGTTCATTTCAAGTCTCGGTCCATAAATTCAAAATCCTAATAATTCAGTGTTAAATAATGTGAACAATTCTTCTTTAAATAATAAATGTATAATTAATTAAATAAATCTTTTTTTTAAAAAGGGATTTTTTAAGTTCCCTATAACAGTACGAAATTGCGGGCACAGCTATTATATTTTAAGCCTTATAAAAATATACATCGTAACTGTTTAAAGAGTGACCACCATCAATCGTATGATAGTCCATGGTCACATTTAACATATAAAATAATAATATCAAAACAAATACTGACAAACGAGAAAGATAATCTAAGTTAAAATATGTTCTAAGACTCTCAAAAGTATGGGTACAATTCAACACCTATACACAGTGTCCCGGAGTTTATAACCTCCGATAATAAAACGAACAAAGAACCCTTTTGTTTGTTCGAAATTTGAAAAATTATCATTTGTTAGTTGATTGGGTTCACTTTCAATTCATTTTTGCTACACCTGACGCTTACTGACACTGTGATTTAAAATAGACGGATAGAGGATTGGCTATATTTTTTGTATTTTCTAGACAATTAGGTCAAATATTAGGTATACTGAGTATTCTATAAAAATATTGCTAACGAGTAACCAGTCACCCAGTACAAAATTATTGTTCAGAGTGCTAACAGATGTGAAAACTAGATTAATGTTAACACTACCAATTTACAAATTATGAATATTAAATAGCTTATGATAACATTAACTTAAAAGTAAAAAAACAGAACACGGTTACTCTATTGTATTTAGTTTTCAGACATTATGACTGCCTAGGTATATTTTGCAGACATTATGACTGCCTAGATATATTTTTTTAAAGTAAGACAGAGTATCATGAAAAAGTAAGTGAATAAGATATTATATATACCTCTGAGTTCATGGTGTTTGAAGGACATTCGTTTTCCCTTGAAATTTTTATAGGCACTGAACATATCTCGCAATGTTACGACCGTAATACCAGTTAAATTCTTAACTCTCGAGTCACGTTTCGGACCTGTTCCTTACAACCCATATTTGTGGAACACGTGAATGATTAAAAATCACATCGTTTTTTTTTTAATTTATGATAACCTCTGTTAAACTGGTTTAAAACACGTGATAACATTTTAAGCAGGAAACAATAGTTTAATCGTGATTAACTTTAATTTATTAGCCATATAAGCCTATAAGCTGGGTTTTTACCTCTTACAATAAAAGTTTTATAGGGAATAGTTTTAGGTTTTGCAATAAAAGTCCCAACTCAGTTGTCGGATTGTGAGTTTTAGAGCATTGTCAAGCGGGTTTTGGTGTCAAAAGACTATTATAGTGTGGATCAATATGTGAACGATGGTAATGTCTGGAAATGACTCCTCTCTGTGCATCCACAAAACCGATTATGACATGTAATGTATACTAATATTATTTTCGAATCTATACAACGCGTAAAACTAGAATATTTATGAACTTCTGAATAAAATATTTATACTCACTTCTAATAAATTAGTTTCAAATAAAATTGATGTGTAGGAAGCAAACAAAAGAATATGTAATATGTCTAGACATTTGGATCCAATTGCTTGAAAATATTTGGACCTTCACAAATAATTGGAAATCAATTTAAATAACAAATGTTGAATTCATATTGATATGCTAATACGATATACGAATATTACGTTATATTATACAATGATTCATAGAAATATAGATTCGAAAACATATGATACTAGCCCCTACCCGCGACTTCGTCCGCGTAGTAATAGTTATTCTGGGCTAACGCTAACACGAAGCGGAAGCTCTCAAAAAGGAAAAAACATACCGATTTTGAAATATTTTTCATCAGTGCTCCGCTCCTATTGGTCTTAGCATGATGATATATAGCCTATAATCATTCTCGATGAATGAGCTATATAACACTGAAAGAATTATTCAAATCGAACCAGTAGTTCCTGAGATTACCCCCTACATCACAACGTCACAAACTCACAAACTTTACCTCTTTATAATATTAGTATACATAAATTAGAATTTTTGCTTAGTAAAATAAATAAACAGTCAATATTTTATGGTACAAATTTGTAATGCTTTATTTTTTCATTATGCCATAGATGATTCCTGTCATAAATTGTTCTTTTATGCACATAACTTATACAAAACCATTTTGATGTTTCACATCTGACAGGCGTCCCGTGACGGCTGATTTTTTTTTTTTCATTAAATTTCACGTGGCGAGGTGCGAGGGCACAGCTAGTATGAGAATATGATCATCGAAGGTCGGTTAGATAATAAAAACTTCGCCAACAAGTGTTAAATGCTCTCTAGCAAACTTTGACCCTCAGGGACAACAAGTACCCATAAAGATTCCTTAAAGAGCCATTTGTAAACTCGTAAGCAGTATTTGAAATAACATAATAATAAATATCTGAATAAACATTTAAACATGTGTCATAGTCAAACTTGAAAGAGCGGTTTTTTTTTAACTGGCTGGGTTGTGGAGATGAGACAACAATTGTATTGGTTTCATTCCAACTAATCATATAATTGATTATCAATTGCGTGCTTTAAGTACTGTCAATGACAATGTTTGGCGGATGTTATTGTGACGAATAAACAAGCAAGTATTAAGCAACAGCCAATAGGTGTAAAAGGCAATGCATTTTATATTTCAGAAAAAACAGTGATGTATAGACTAGCTGACCCGTGCCCACTTCGTTGGCTGGTAACCATTTATAAAAAAAGTACTTTTTGTGATTTTAATATGCTGATGCTGACTTTTTTATAAGCATTATCAAGTTCTACAACTGTTCTCTAAAATTCAATTATATATCTCATTCGTTACAACCACGTTCGTAAGAAACGTTTTTGTTCAGCAGTTTTTTCTACAACTTACTTTGCAAATCCGATTACCACAAAAAGTCTTTTCATTTTTCGGTTTAATATATAACCTATAACACTCATCAATAACGTAGTTTTCTATTGGTAAAAGAATTTTCTAAATCGGTTTAGTAGTTCTCGAGACTACCCCCTACAACCTCAGAAACTCACAAACTTTACCACTTTATAAAATTAGTATAGATTTCAGCAGAATAATAGAAAACAATTTACAACAAGAACTATTTTAAGAATACAAAATCGTAATTCATTATTGGTTTAGAGTTGTTATTGTTACATACAATTATATGGTACGCCTAAATTTAGCTAACCAATACAGCAAGGCATTAACACCTGATGGTAACCATAATTTGATTCCAAAAAGAAACGGTGACCTATTGGTCAAGAGAGGTTTTAGTAATCTTGTCTACTGCTAGTTTAGCTGTCAAGCAGGCTCGCAAGTGTCTCGGTCACTAGGTCATAACGAACACAACAAAGTTAAAGAGAGTCACTGTGACTGGGTTATCGTCAAGATAGTTCAATAGATCGCTATCACTTCACTAGGGTAATATATGTGTATCGGGCAATCCGTGATGTATAGAATGTGACATATCTAAGAGGGTGATTATGGTATTCGATTATTCTCACTATAATGCAAAAATAAATAAATAAACTAACATATTCTTGAAAATAAAAAAGTGCCTGTACTTATGACCACATGATGGAAGTGAAAACTTATAAATAAACACATGAACGTTAAATTTTATAAAGATACATGTAAATAAATAATATCAACATTTAAATACTGCGCGCTCCGACTCGGTTGCAAGGAGTCGAATCTACGTCCATCGACGCTGTGTCTGAAGACGCTATCAATTAAGCCATCGTCGCTTCAAATTAATTAAATATTAGAATGAAGCACACGATTCGACATCATGATCCAAGCGTGACGATGCACTTTAGATAATCATCCAATGTGCGTAAAGATGTGCGTTTTCTCTCAAAAAAGGAAACTTTAACATTTGACATACAAATGATAATTGACAGTGACTTATGCAAAATTATAGTCATTTGTGTAAACAAATGTACAGCGTACATGTGTGTACACAACAGTAATGATGTCATAGTCAAGTTGTTGAACGTGATAAACTTGACTATTTGCATTAAACCAACTTAGTTACGAAGTACCGGAGTTTACGTTTCCGTGGATTCGAGACAAAGACCTTATAATTTTATTCGTTCAAATGTTTATAGTAATTACTAGTTGTGCCTGCGACTTCGTCCGCGTGAAACCTTTTGTAAAATCAGCAATTAATAAACTCATCTGAATGTATTAACTCCATTTAATTTCTCTCGTACTTACTGCGTCGTCACTAAAATTACCATAACTTTTGATAGAGTGGACCGATTTTGATGAAATAAAATCTAAATTAATCTCAAAGATATGTTTTCTTGTTATATTGTGAATCCAGTACTTTAGCAGTGATGCTTGTTCATACAAACAGACAGACATACATTTTTAAACATTTAGTAGGTGGTAGAGCCACGCTGAAGCTATTACTGGTTTTAGCATGAATAGGTCGGCATAGCCGGGGTAGTACTACCTTCTCACAGAAAAGTAACAGTGCTTGCATTGTTGCATTTCATTCGGTTATTGAGAGTATCGGAGCACCCTTACCCTCGCCCCTCTCTCCTTCCATCCCCTATACCCTTTTCCCAAACACAGGCTGGCAACGCACTTGCGTTTCCTCTGGTATTGCAAGTGTTTATAGACGACGGTGACCACTTAATATCAAGTGACCTGTTCTTTTGCCTCCTATGACTTAAAAAAAAGTTGAAATGAATTTTATTACTAGACACGTGCAACAATTTTTTTCACGTAAATCTAAAAAGTACATACGCGTTAGTTTTACATTCTTGATATATAAATATATTCTAAACTAATAAATAAAATAGTGTTTGTTTGTTTGTTGAGACGGACAGCAACTCAAGTGAACAGCATATTCTTATTACAAAAAGAAATCCAGTTTCCAGGTTGAGCAATTTATAATGTGGAGCCTCGCGAAACATTAAATACCAAGTCTCAAGAATTTGGCACCTTAACTCTGCCCTCCCAATACATTCTTGATAATCTAATGTATGTCCGCAAAAACTAAGAAAAACTGGATTTAGTAAAAGGTAAACATAATTTTTAATACTAGAAACAATAACGAATTGGTCATTCCATGTTTCAGACTCATTAGGACCAGTAACAGTTTTTTAGGTAATAGCGTTAGGTTTTATAACAAAGTCTGAAAGCACATTACCGATTTGCCAGATACTGAGTTCAAGCAGCATGTCAAATTTATCTAAAGGCTATTATAAGTATGGATCAATATGTGAACGATAGTGACGTCTGGAAATTATGCGAAAGCCTATGTTTTATAATAATTACAAATATATATACAACAACAATCGTACAAGTGATTTGTTCGTACCGCTATTCGTGTCTAGTAGTAATTAAGTAGTATAAATAGGTAATCACTATGATATTAAACATGTTTGTATATGACCACCGTTGCTTTAAAACATTTTTTTTTTAAATATTATATTGAAATATGAAGCTTTGATTAAGGTATTTAAATTATTAATTAACAGATATTCAATGCAAATTTATTATATAATTTAAGAATGTAAATGTCACGCGTTTGCATTTCTTAGTTGTTTGGAAAATGAAATATTGTGGGTTTCTAGAAACAAGTCATAAAATAGATCTCAACCGTTTTTAGAAATGTCTGTCTGTTTATATGAACACGCGTCACTTCTAAAATGCTAGGTTCACGATAAAACTTCACCAAGAAAATCATAATGCATATCCGTGATTAGCATTTACTCCTTGACTCATTAAAATCGGTCTACTTTAGCAAAAGGTATTGTAATTTGAATGACGGTTCGAGTTAAGTCGGATAAAGTTGCGGGCATAGCTAGTTCTATCTAAATTTCTCTGTTTTTTATCTGAGTTTTATAATAAAAATCAACAGTCGAAGTGTCAAAATCATCGTCTACCAATACAAATGAAATGGAAGCATTTTTTTGTAATATCAAAATAACCGCTTTTATCCATGGTAGATACTTAATGTTCTAAGGAGTAACTTATGGTAGTTTAATTATATAAATAGAGTTCCACGCAAAGGTAGTAAGCTAAGAATGCAGTGTCCAGAAATGAGCACGCCCGACGTGTATTTTACATTGTACAAAAAATGTTTTGCTTAACTCAACACGGTCGATGTCGCTGTGTTTATGGTACGGACGGCTATTCTTATGGTAAAAGAAGCCTTTTTATTTAATATCGTAATAATATTATTACCATATTGGTTAGCGTATTGCGACCTCAATCACATTAGCCAAGGCTAACTCTCGTATGATCTGATGAATGTTTCTCAAGGCATACAGGAAATAGTCAACGTTACAAAAGTTGCCATTTTGAGCGAAAAACGGAGGCGAATGACCTACTTTTTTAATTATTTTCATATCATTTATTTAATGGTCTTATTATTTAAATTGTTGCTATTATTATTGACTTTTGAAATCTATTTTGAGCTTAACTAGCGGTTCACCTCGACATCGCACGATACATTTTACTAATGAAGTGTTCTAATTGTTCAAACGATACAGAGTCATAATACTTACCATCTGATATTATATTTACTTTAACATTAACAGTTAATGTAAGTTAAAGGAGTTTCGGAAGTTACACCACATACTTTTTTTGTGTATTGCTCATATTATCAACAACAATTATGAATTATTATAAACAGCAACGCGTCGCCGGGTCATCTATACTAATATTATAAACAGGTAAAGTTTGTGAGTTTTTGACTTTGTAGGGGGTAATCCCAGGAACTACTGGTCCGATTTGGAAAATTCTTTCAGTGTTTATATAGCTTATTTATAGAGAATGGTTATAGGCTATATCATCACGCTAAGATCAATAGGAGTACTCCGCGTACTGCAGTAATGCAGAATGTTTAAAAATCGGGGTATTTTCCTGTTAAATGCTTTCATTGCGTCAGTCCAAAGTATCTATTTCACGCGAACAAAGCGCGGGCAAAGGCTAGTATGTAAATAAATTGATATAGGTATAACATTGTGTGCATAACGTGAAAATTAATTGATACGATTTTGAATTTTATTCCTTAGGTCTTTGTCTAAATTACCATGATAACTTTGTTTCATAACAAGGCCTGTTTTTTGTAAGTATTTCGCTTTCACCGATATCTGTTTTGCTGCTGTGAAGAGTGTTTAAATTGGAAAGATCTCACGCAATACAACAACAATCACGCATTACAACCATCCAAAGAGACGGCCAAGCAAGAACGTCTTCAATGTTTTTTTTTTCTCGAACAGACTATGCTATTGGCCTTAATTCTTTGGCCTTTACAGCTTCACCGGACTACTAAGGCAAGCGCTTAAGGCACTCAGCCGATTTTATTTTTGGTAACTAGCTCAAGGGTGCTCGGCACACCTCGGCTTGGCAGTTACCTCGAAAAATCTCGATCTGTCCTAGTTAAACTATGCTAAGCTATACATGTATCCATTTTTGTATCATGCAATTAAAATTGCATGATACAAAAACACAACATGTAAATCGAAAAGAGACTAATTAAATCTACTCGATTCAGTTCGATAAGCGAAATAAAGTAAACCCTTCCACCAGGTGTGTAAGGTGCATGTCTGATTAACTAAGTATGTGTAAAATCGAAGTGGTGTGTTGAATTGTATCGCGATAGCAAAATTTCTGCGTCCACCCGGGTGGCCTCAAACAAAGACTTTACCAAGAAAACGCGAACTATTAGTGTGCGGGAATAAAAACGATAGCTCTCTGCCCGTGACGCACGAGATAGGGATTCGCGATGTGGCCGGCCACAGATAAAATTTTAAAAGAGATCGAATTTACAGTTTAAGCGAACGGCACCGGGGCCGGGATCTAAAAATAGAATAAAAATGACGACATTATTTATCGATTTTAGGGGAAGATAGTCTACCCCAGGGAGGTGTTAATGTACCCTATATTGCGGATCCCGCTACCTTTCCCGCCCACTCATCATTTCTATTCACTATATACCTCAGTCACCCCTCCTCTCAGTCAGTCTCATCCTGAACTTCAAACCTAACGGTTATTCATTATAAAATTGCGCGAGGGCTCAACGGTGATACCGGTGAGGCCGCACAGAGACGAGAGAGAGAGAAGATGGCCTTCCTCTCTCTAGTGCGGTCTAGAATGAGCAGCACTAGATTGTAGGGAGCTTTCTCTTTCCGCGGCTTCTTGGCCTTGGGCTTCCTGTTAAAGACAGGAGTTCGTGAGTGGCCTGACTCACTGTCGGATTCACTCTCACGAGTAAGACCCGGTATAGTAGGGACTCCAGGGGCAACCATTAGGTCAGGACAGCCTCTCAGAAGGGTCCGTATGCTTCAGGATAGCATTTGTGAAACAAGATTAACTGTTCACCTAACTCGTGGTTGTTCCGTACGGAACGAACTTGCTGCGCACTAAGACGCTGGAGTGGTTTGGACTGGGCCATACCGGGGGCTGAGGAAGGGTGCGGGGCGGGGGAAGACATTTGAAACCTCCCTGCCAGAGGGGCAGGGGGGCACGTCTGTTTGAAGTTAACGGACTCCGGAGTCTGGACCAAAAGGAGACTGTGGGCGAAGTGCAATGCCTCACAGGGGATCTACAGTGCCTAGGGGGAGGCCCTACCACTTCTTTCTTCGGCTGCACGACGACACGGAGCGTAGCACAAAGCGCTGAACTCCCTGGAACGGGAACCGGCGACACGCAGCACACGGAGAACACGCAGAAGCGACTGAAAAGTGCGATTAGTATTGCACCGAAAAGTGCAGTTTGCTGCGTTCTGCCAAGAACGCCTTACGATTGACCCCTCTGCACGTCTCAAAGAAACATGAGAATAACGAGCGTACCGAAATACCGAAAAATTTCGACGTGAAACACGGTCGCGTAACCGCGTCGCGAACACTAACGAAAAATCGGAAACGTTACACGAATAAAAATTCACGTCGAAAAAATACGATAAGAGCGCACGCGTCCTACCCGCACGGCGGCACGAATCGGAGTCCTCGTCCTCAATGATTCGACAGACTAAGCCTTTTATAGCATTCAGTCAAGTTACGATAGACCAATAACTTTCGACCAATGGCGTTTCAGGTCATTAGTAACACCCCCGATATAGTCAATAGTAGTACAGAGAGTGCTTACAATATATATTGTTAAAATAGAAAAAGACGCAAACTAAGTCGCGGGTATCGACTAATCAATATCAATAATAATTCAGTAAATCATGAAATATGAGAAGTCAATCAATTTACGAAGCGAAAATAATGTGTATTAAAAAGATTGTTTATTGCACTATAAATTATTTTTGTTTTTATTTAATTGTTTAACACAAATTAATTTTCCGTAGCTGATAATACATCACTGTATAAAAGTTTGTATAAATTTTGTTTAAAGGTCAGATTACATAAGTATTTTGCACCCAACTCGCATGATCGTATCAGCTGTGTTTAGTAATAAATTGGGAGATAAGATATTTTTTTAAAGACTGAATAGGTTTTAGCATTTTAGCACATTCTTATCTGATGCTAGATTACGTCGAGGACTAAGATGGTAAACATGCTAAATCTGAAGGAGAATGGTTCTCTACTGCGTAAGCCAGAACACAATAACACTTACTTGGTTTTTTCTCAGACTTACTTTACAAATTTGACTACCACAAAAACTTTTTTTATTTTCGGGTTCATAAATAGCCAATGACGCTCACAAATAAGATGGCTTTCTATTAATAAAATAATTTTCAAAATCCCTTTAGTAGATTCAGAGATTATCCCCTAAAACGTCACAAACTCACGAACTTTACCTCTTTATAATAACAGTATACAAGTATAGATGAAAAATACTAGTGGTCAAAAATGGTCCGGTGAAGCTGTCCTTGCTAGGTCAATAGCGTAGTCATTTCGAGAAAAAAAAACTAGTAGTAAAAATTCGACGACCCTTTGCTACTTAACTTATATTATTTGCTAGATTTTGATAAAAAAAAACATACAATATTTTATGATTTAAACATAAAAAGGTTATAGAAAAAAAATGAGATCGATTTTTGAATAATTGATCCTCTACACATCGATTCGGATATTTTTTTTTTTGCAAAGAATCGCCACCCATTTCGCGAAATTTTTTTTTTATGTTTTACAGGCATGCGCTTGGCAACAATCTCACCTGATGGTAAGTGAAGATTAATCCAACGATGGATCGCACTTGAGTAAGAGCTGATGATAAATTGAGATAAAGGCTTTTTCAATTTATCGAAAGAAAGAATAGAAAATATTTCGAAAGAAATAAATGCACTGTTTCAAATCTTTGTAACATTAAAACTCTTCAATAGTTACTTAACAAAAAAAAAAATAAGTGCGTGTAACCGTCACATGCAATTTAAGTAAAAGTTTTTAAATATTTTTGATGATTTTATTAGTTTATGAACAAATCAATCAAACATTTTTGACAAAAATTAATAAATAATATTAAATTAAATAATAATAAATATCATACAATAGAATTAATGATGTATAAAAATATGGGCGCGCGACCGTACTGCCATCTGGTTTCAATGTAAATAAGAACCAAATAAAATCAAAGCTTGATTATCTGTAGTGCCATCTATCAGCTAATTCGAAACGTAAATAACACAGGAAATATAATTAGCAACTCTTTGTTATAAAGTAAACAGAATATAGAAAAGCATGGAAAGATTACTGTGATAAGTAACGAATTAAATTTATTATTAATAATTAAACGTGATACCGTATTTAAAAAATAAAATAAATTATGATTTAATAGAAGTTCTGGTTATTTTTAATTATTATCTAACCGGATGGTACAGAAACATGAGGTCATATTGCCGTAACGGACTTCCGTTGCAATGTCGTTACTTCCTAGTCGCGTCTAAAGAAGATTCACTTCAGAAATATATTACACGTAAACATAACACAACGTTACATCATAAATACTTACAAAGTATATTAGTCTATTGCTCTATAACCGGATCAACCTCTTTTATAATATGGTAAATTCTTTGAATAGGTAAAGGGTACAAAAATCTCGTTTAAAAACTGGTATTTTAACATAATAGCTAATATTAATCGAAAGACAGATCGTAATATTCAGATTCCCGTCGATAAATAACATAAAATGTTTAAATGTATTTGAAGGTACTAGGTAGGTTATGTAGGTAGCAGGAAGTGTATGTTGGTTGTCTGCCGATAGAAGCGGATACTCTAAAACAATGTAATTTAAACTGTGCTCTCATTTGAATTTTTAAATTAATTTTAGTGTGAATTATTTAAATTTCATAATCTGTAAAATTAAATTACTACAAGTGAGCGCCTAGTGGTTGACATTCGACCATAGTTTATTGATTTTTTAAAGTTTGAACTTTATTATGGTTATTTTTTCAGTGGGTTATACTTCTATATTCAAAGGTTTTCATCATTACTACTCAGTTATTTGCCATTTTCCATTATCTTTAATTATATAAGGATTAAAAAAAATCTATATGTAAATAAAAATGAAATTAATTATAACTTTGAAACCAAAAACAGTTTCTTTCGCAACCTCTTTTGATGTCTGTTATTGATGGCTGTCAAAATGTCTTTTTTATTTACATGTATATGTTGTGTAAAAT
Organism: Antheraea mylitta; assembly: GCA_014332785.1. Taxonomy (NCBI): domain Eukaryota; kingdom Metazoa; phylum Arthropoda; class Insecta; order Lepidoptera; family Saturniidae; genus Antheraea; species Antheraea mylitta. The sequence continues at coordinate 156,538 of JACEII010000063.1, read as the reverse complement.
TCAAACAGCAGTGTGAGTAATGCATATTTTAATTAATGTAATGTACTTCTAATGCGTTTTATATAAAATAAATAGTTTTCTGCACTTTTCTGCCATGTAAACTTTAACTGTGCTAAAATTCAAGTTCATCCGTGCACGCAATTCGCTTAAAAAGGGATACAAAGTTTTGGCTTCACATATTAATATATAAGATTATTAATCTCTCTTTCACATCTTTTTGCACTCTGAATAATATTTATATAGTTTTTTATACAATTTATTAATTCATCCAACATACGAGTATATTAGGCTGCACAATCTCAATACAAGATATCACACAATAGTTATGACCCTGATGTTGCAGTATTCCATATGCGACGCTAACCATTCAATCTCAGATGGGCCGTTAGTAAAAGGAAATGCTATAAAAATGCCACTCTGACGGGTGAAGTTTCTTTTAGATTTGATTTTAAGTAATGATAAGATAAGATTTGATTCGAAATGGAAATTTCTTTAGGCACGTTAAGCAGTATCTTTTGGAAGGGGGGAAACTTGTAATTTCTCATCACGACATACTGGTAAGCGTGACCGATCATAATGCGCTTGCGCCGCTAACGTCAGTCTAGCGGCGCGTAGTATAGCGGCCTGTGTATATTATTATTGCAAATATTATTGAGTACTTCGTTAATATTGCAAAGTTCGTGTTTTACGTCGACACGTCGCCAAGTCAAAATCAGGTTTACCCGCACCTACAGATTTTTCGCATCAAAAAGTCCGTGTATTTTTGTGTTTCTAACCAACACATTTGAAACCATTTTGTAACTATCAAGGTTATAATGAACCAAGAAAGCAAGGACTGCTGTGAACAATTTAGAAACTATGTCGGTAAATACCAGTTTTGAAATAATCCGTAGAACGACATTATATTTAGAAAGTTTACGTGATCGGTCTTGATATGAAGTCTATGTATTAGAATGGGAATAGATTTATTGTTTACGACCGAAGCAATCCGGATTCTTTATGATTTAACTGTAAACAAGATAGCCTTATGAACATGGATAATTAGTTTAGAATTAGATGTTCTTCCCTCGAAAATTGATGGCGTAGATTTGAATTGATACTGTGTCCTACATTATTAAGCATGGTTGTTGAATTTTACCGAATATGCGAATAATAAAAGAATTAGTACAATTGTAAAACATAATTAGACATAGCAATAAAGTAATTAGAATTTTAAGAGTAAGAAAAAGATTAACCGCAATAAATAATTATGAGGGTTTTTATTATAGGACACACAGATGTACTTTTATTAGCGCAGCTGCGGTATACCTAAGGGATGCCATAAATGATCTGTCAGTGCGGCATCACTTTACCAGCAAAATTGGCCTGTTAGGCCATTGTGTAATGAGCATCGAAACTACGCGGTTCGTTGTCTCAATAGTGTAAACGCATTTGTTCCTTTCTTATATTAAAACATAGTTTAAAAGTTTTACTGTGTTTCTTCTTATCGCCAGTAGTGTTGAAAAAACCCCGTTCTTTTACCCAAGTCACAAAAATAAATTGAAGTATTTTTAACAATGGTAATCTGGTGGTTTGACCGATTGAATATCAATGTGATGTTCGAATGTTCGCATACATTTATCGGAGCTTGAAATCGGCGATACGTCGCGGTGATTATGCCCACACATTCCTTCGGGAAGAGGCCTGTGACCCTGCAGTGGATCCATCACAGGCTGATGATAATCATGATAATGCTGTTTAGGTGAGTTAGGTTTGATTGAGGTTCACGGTTATTATATAGTGGATCAATATATGATGATGGTGATGTCTGGAAATGACTCGTCTCTTTGTACATCCTCTATAAACGATTGTAACGTGCAATATATTTTAAATTGATCTATACATATAATAAGAATGTAAATCTATCGTGTCTGATTTTTTTTTATTTTCGTTAAAAAAAAATGTTGCAGGTGTCTAGAAATAAGTAATAGAACATTTTAATATTTTTTTGAAATGTCTGTCTGTCTGTTTGTATCGCCACGCATCACTGCTAAAGTATTGAGTTGACAATAGAACCCTAGTAAGAAAATAATAAAGCATATCCTCTGGAGTAACTAATTTTTTGTAACCCGATTAGGCCTCCCACGGCTACGGCTCAAGCCTAGGTTCGATCCCTCGGTAGGGAGCCCTTGAGTGCGTTGCTTGCGCGATACGGTGACACACAAATATACATCACCGCTACAACACTACACGATCACCCCCACACACGTGCACGCCTACACGCTTACACATGAAAGTGGAAGGGTTTACTTTTTTCCCTTATCGAACTGAAAAGCTCTCAATTTTCCGATAATAAATATATGGAGGAGTTGTTGAGGCGTGTATGCTTGGTACACATATACGTTTTAACAACTCATACATATATGAATAGTTAGCTAAGTTAGCTAAGATAGGTCGCGATTTTGCATGCAACAGGCAACAGCCAAGCCGAGGTGTGCCGTGTACCCTTGAGCTGATTGCCAAAATAAAATCGGCTGAGTGCCTTAAGCGCTCGCCTTAGTAGTCCGGTGAAGCTGTTAAGACCTTGCTGGGTCATAAGAGCAGACATTTCGAAAAAAAAAATTTTTTTGTTTAATTACAATCGGTCTACTCTATCAAAAGTTATTTTAATTTGAATAACGACTGGAGTTAAGTACGAGAGAAGAGTAGTAATCTATACCAATATTATGAAGCTGCAAACACGCTAATCTCAGACACTATTGGTCCGATTTAAAAATCTCTTTCAGTTTTAGATAGCTCATCTATTGAAGAAGACTATAAGTATATATCATTACGCTAAGACCAATAGGAGCGAAGCACCAATGAAGAATATTTCAAAATCGTTTTTCTTTCTTCTGAGAGCTTCCGCTGCGTGTTAGCGTTAGCCTAATGTAACTATCCCACACAAACGAAGTCGCGGGCAGAATCTACTTTATAATGGGTTGTTGTCCGAACCAGTGATAGTTTTAACATTCATAAGCTCCTTGTAGGACCTATATTATATTATTTTTAATTTCGTATTTGAGCCCTGTAAAGTCTTCTTCTGAGTTTCACCATAGTTTTGACACAAAGCAATTGAACTTAACTACATATCAGTTTGAATGGTGTGATAACCAACCACAACGAGGGCTTAGTGGTAATGTTTTTACAAACCATGTCGATCAACGAAGGTCCGAACTTCAATAATGAGTGAACTTTTGATGAACCCAAACTCTGTGATAAAACCATAGCTTAACGGTATAAATTTTTTAATACATATAGGTACCTATAAGCATCTTTTCATTTAAGATGAGACCCCCAAACATCTCTTGTGTGAATGTAATCCACTAAAGCCTAAACGAAACCGGATTCTAGAAAAGCATGTATTGCTTCCGGATGAGACACAGATGCTCTCAACCAAAAAAATCCTGTATTTCTTAAATGCTATAGGACTGGGCGGGGAGTTTTGGTAATATGGGGCGATCACAATATATCAATACTGGTCGCAGTGATACAGGACTAAAGCTTGCATAGCCCCTTTTTCCAGAATTAAAAAAAGCATCTATAAATTCGTTCTGATAGCTACGTAAGATTGTGGTCAAACCTACTAACAATAAAAACACAGTATCATGAAAACCGACGTCAAGTAACAGTGCTTGCATTGTTGCATTTTGTTCTGTCAGTGAGAGCGCTGGTGGCCCACATCTCTTCTCCTCTTCTCTCCTCCATTCCCCTCAATCACAGGCTTGCAACACACTTGCTACTCCCCTGGTGTTGCTAGTGTCTATGGACTTGAGAGGCAGTTTCCTTCAAAGTTTACTATCTTAGAGCACATTGGCATTGACTATCACATGAGATTGTACTCAAATGCTAAAACCTATACGGTGTTGTTACAAAAAAATTAAATACGTTGTGAAAACTTACTTTAAAAAGGCTACTTTTTAAATGCACCGCGCTCGCTGAATATTCGTCATCTTGCTCTTATGTCGCGCTTTATTTAGGTTTAGCAGGCAAAAGACGCGGGGGCGCCCGTTACCGTGTAATGAAAGCCCGTGATGATGAAGCACGGTCTTGGCCGCCTCTTCAATAGGAAGCAGGAGGGAGGAATGGCCTCTCTCGAGGTTTAGGTCTACCGTTCGACCATCTACGGAGACTCAAGCGCGTGACCAGAGTTTGGAGGAGCACGTGCTAACCACCAACTCTCAGCCCTGGGTAACATACGCACAAAGGTGGAACAGAGGTTTTTAGTGAGTAGGAGTCTTACATAACCCTCGCACTATCCCCCCGTATTGCAAGGCGTATAAATGTAGGATTTTCCCCAGTAAAAAAAAAAGTTAGACTTGCGAAAAAGGATAACGAGAACTTGCCTCGGGCGAACGCGGTGCATCTACTACGAAACCTTTTTAAAGCAAATATTTTATACTTATTTAATTATTTTGAAATAACACCGATAAAGTATTAAAAAAATAGACGTGTATACAAACCATTGAATATCCGTTTTCTTAGATAATATCAGCAAATGAGCTCATCAGTTCAAATTTTTTTGTATTACGTGTTAGTTAAATAATAATGATTGTTTGCTACACACTTATAGTAAAAAAACGCCAACTACCATTTGAGAATCGCTGAGGAAATAATAAAATAAATCTATGATAATTATTCGTAAGTCATAATTTTTTGTGTGTTCCGATAATAGTTCACATAATACTTCAAAGCAATACGTAATTCCCTACTCATTTTTTACTGATTTGCGTAGAAGGTTATTGCTTTGTATGCTTAAAAAGATTTACGATATCTTTTATATACTATAATAAAACTGTAACAAGTCGAAATCTGTACATTAAATACTTTTTGAAAATTTTAATCAGGGTAGACTATGTTATCGATATAGAAGCCAAAAATAAACTTTTTACAATTTTTGTCTCTGTCTGTCTTTTTGTCTGTCCCTATGAACACGCATCACTCTGAAAGTACTGAACCAATCTTAACGAAACTTGACATAGTGATAACTAATATTACGAGATTACATC
>JACEII010000063.1:121007-141511 GCA_014332785.1 Antheraea mylitta | reverse complement strand
TTTTTTGAAGTCGGTTAAAAATAAATATAAACAGACAATAAAAGATAAATGATTACTTTAGGTAGGTAATGAAATAAAAGCAAAAACTAAACATTAACAATAGTAGTGTATCAAATAAAGAAATAGACGAAGGTAATATGTAAAATTTATATGTTTTTTTACCCTTTGTACTGTTTGTTTACGGATGTTATACGACGATATTTTGTAAGATGGTAAAAAAACTAAACCGACTCCCAATTAAAGCTACTGGAATACACCAGTAGGTGCTTGCTAACAGATTTTCAATACGAGGATGGTAGCGGCTAAGCGGCGTACTTAGAAAAAGCATGATGGTAACTGCTATTGTTTCATTAAGATGTTTTCCTTCACGAAAAATTTCAACTCGGTCTTAAAAATCCGAGCCTACGTCCGTGTGATTCCATGTACGCTATCAACAAACTGTCGTCGATATTTATTTACTACACAGATAGGTTTTTTTTTAGAAATGACTACGCTATTGACCCAGCAAGGTCTTAAGAGCTTCACCGGACTACGAACAGATAGGTACTTACAGACACTTTAGAGCGAACTTAGAAGTTTGGTAAAACTACAAACGGTTCTAGCTCCGTGAATCCGTGACAGGGTAACAAATGTTCTTATCTATGAATAATTTAACGTAACGTAACATTATCACGATTTTATCGCGGCTATATTGTCGTATGTGGTATATGTGGATGTGGTATATACGAATATAGTAATATTAAATTGGTTTTCCATTGTAATTAATTATTTAATTTTTATTGTGATCCACGAATGCTATTGAAATTGAAGGGAAAGGCGTTTAAAACGGTTATAAGACCAGTCATGTTATTTGCCTCTGAATACTCGGCTGCGAAAAAGACGGATGTGAGAAAAATACATGCGGCAGAGATGCAAATGTTAAGGTGGATGTGTAGTGTAAGTAGAATGGATAAGATCAGGAATGAATATATCAGAGGAAGTTTGAACATAGCACCAGTGACAGAGAAGTTGAGGAGTTAGATGGTATAGACATATTATGAGGACAGATGAAAACCATGTAACTCGAAAAGTTTTTGAGTTTGATGGTAGACGGATATGACAATAGAGAAAGGCTGAAAAAGTTGTGGATGGAATGCGTCAAATATGATATGTGTATAAAAGGTGTGAATATTGATATGCCATCTGATAAGAGAGAGTGAAAAGTGAAAATATGCTATGCTAACACTACCTAGGTAGGATAAAGATCCTTACTTTTACCTCTCCTTAGATCATCAACATCATTATCATCAACCTGTAAGAGGTCCACTGCAGGGCCATAGTTCTCTTACCGAAGGAAGGTATGGCGGTAATCACCACGACAGCCCACGACGTATTGGTGATTTCAAACTCTGAGAAATCCACAGTTGTATATTTTTCCCCACATACAATAGTACTAAAAGAACATTCTTCAGGTTCAGGTTTCCTGACGTTGTTTTCCTTCACCTTCAGTCGATACTGTTACCAATTGAAATTCGTAAATGTACGCGAATTCCCAAAAAATCGTTGGTATATGCCAGGGTTCAAACATCGAAATATTATTCCACCGGTAAAACCACTAGGCCATCCAACTTTCCTTAGATGATGATGATTTTTTTAAATTTAAATTATTATTCGAAAACCATATTAAAAACCGTTTCTTACTTTAACAGTATTAAGATAAGATACAAGTAAACGAATTAATTGCATTGTCATCTCTATTCCAGATATGGCGACAGACATAACAACGCATGTTGACTTCAAAAAAAAGTTTGAAAACTTCACTGATTTGGATATGTGGGACGAGAAGTCATTAGGGGAGTCGCAGATTGAAAAGTTCTTCTCTGGCACCACCGTACTTCTGACTGGAGGTACCGGCTTCCTCGGGAAGCTGGTCGTAGAGAAACTGCTCAGGTAAGACTTTTATTTATTTATCTACTGTATATCTGATTACTGATCCTGGTACCGTACGTACGTAACCTATTACTGTGGTGTTAATGAGTGCCCAGGTGATTGAGACACATGTACTTGCTCTGTTCCTTACCGTTATCCTACCTAAGAAGGGTCGGTGCAACATGTCATTTTCCCTCTCCTCTGTCAGATGTCATCTCAGTTTGCACAGTTTTTAGACACATCATGTTTCACACATTCCATCCACACCTTTTTCGGTCTTCCTTTACTCCTATATTCTTCCACCATCATCCTCAAAACTTTTCTAATTACATGTTTTTTTTGTCGAACTGAATACGCTATTGTCCTTGCAAGGCCGTTACAGCTTCACCGGACTACTAAGGCGAACGCTTAAGGCACTTAGCCGATTTTGTTTAGGTAACTTACGCAAGGGTGCACGCACACCTCGGCTTGGGCTGGTACCGAAATCCCAGATTTAATCTAGCTAAACTATTTTAAGCTATTCGTACATATATTCGTTTGTGGATCATACAATTGAAATTGTAAAAATAAATTTAAATTTTTATCTGCCAGTCGACTTTATAAAAAAAAAAAAAACAATTTAGCTGTTTCAGAGATTCGCATGTGTAAAGAGGCAAACACACAAATAGACAAAGTATTCAAAATAGACATACTGATTTCTGTTCTACATCCTACTCGTATATAACCCACAATAAGTTGTAAGTAAGTAAACATCTCCAATGTCATAATACAAACACAAAAGTTCTGAGTTATAAGTTTTAATTGTAAAAGAAGCCAATAAGAAAATATGTCTTCATAAATACATATTAAATTATCAAAATAATCTGAAATTATTTCATTAACTAACGCTATTGAAAATTAATTGCACGATTGCCATTTGGATTCTCTCAAATAATAACATCAGCACACAAAAATACACCTACTTACCTACGTACATGTATTTCGATCCGCTGAATACGAATCTGGAGTCATTTTGGACAACTCAAACTGATTCATTCCTCAGCGTGAATGGGTCGACTCGCCCTCGGTACTACCACCCGACATACAGGAATACCGACGTGAAGTAACAGTACACGTATTGCTGCGTTTCGTTCGGTCAGTGAGAGCGTCGGAGGACCCATCTACACTCCCATCCCCGCCATGGCACTCAAGCACAGACTGGCAACGCATTTGCGACTCCCCTCGTGTTGCGATTGTCTATGGACGGCGGTTATCACTTAACATCAGGTGACCCGCATGTTCGTGTGTCTCCTATTATTAAAAAAACTAAAATTTCTACAAAGTATTACTGTAAATGGTAGAGCCACGCTGAAGCTATTATTGGTTTCAGCATGAATGAATCGGCTTGTCCGGGGTAGCACCACCCTCTCACAGAAAACCGACGTGAATTAACAGTGCTTGCATCGTTGCGTTTCGTTCGGTCAGTGAGAGCGCCGGAGACCCATCTCCTCTTCCTTCCCCTTTCCCTCCATTCCCCCAAACACAGGCTGGCAGCGCACTTGCGACTCCTCTGGGGTTGCTAGTGTCTATGGACGGTGGTGATCGCTTAACATCACGTGACCCACCAGTTCGTTTGCCTCCTATGATATAAAAAAAAAAAAAAACATTAGTATATACAAGGTATCATATTATATCTTCCAGCTAAATCTGGGGCGTTCTTGAAACAGATATTCAAAGTTTTGTACAGATATGTTATCGCAACGGCTTGTGTTGTCATAAATTATTTTAAAACGATTAAGGTCACAACACTCATGTCCAGTTAATATTTGAATCACACGGAAGGAAACTTCAATAGATGTTGGCAATTTTAAAATATTCACCAAGTTGGGTAGATGTGCATTTAACCTGAAGGGAGTTTCTTAGGGAGTACGTTAAATAAATATATCATAATGCGGACGGGAGTCCTTTAGAAACTTAGGGAGAAGTAAAAAATAATAGTAAACAAACGATTAAATTACTATGACGTAATTTAAAAGTTATGAAAGACTTAAGTGTGTGTACAAACAGTTTATTTTAATCCGCGGACCGTTCGATCCACTTAGAAATACACTACATACCGCCTCAAGTTAAATTACACCGGTAGCATAACAATTAAGCGAGAGCAGGTCCGGATTCAGGTAACTGGACAAATGTACACATGTATGCTCCATGAATGCATATATGTATGACGTAGCTATACACGCAACATCGACCGCGTGAATCCTAATTAAAAAAAAAATTAAGACGTCACGGGACGCCTGGCAGATGTGAAACATTAAAATTGTTTTGTATAAGTTATATGCATAAAAAACAGGTTACGAGAGAAATCAGCTATGGCATAACGAAAAGATAAAGTTAAAAAATTACAAATTAGTTCCATAAAATAATGACATTTTATTAGTTTTATTACATGAATAATCATTTTTATAAGATTAAAAAAATCAACTAAGCTCTGACGTCGTGTGTTTGGCGGCATTTATCAAAGGGTGGCAGGTTGACGGCGCCTACTACGTAACACTAGTAGAACAAGTGGCCTACAAGATAGGGTTGCAAATATTTTTGAGTATTTCATTAATAGGGCAGTGTTCGTGTTTTGCGTTACCACGCCAACAATCATGTTTACCCTCTACCTATAGATGTTTCACTTCAAATAAAACCATCGGAATATATTAGGTACATTTACTTATATACTTTTCTCTCGTGCTTAAGTCCCGTCGTCATTAAAATTACAATAACTTTTGATAAAGAGAACCGATTTTAATGAAACCAAGGCTAAAGGTTATTTAAGAATATGCTTCATGACTTTCATGATATGATACGCTTTATGACGAGGTATTATCGTGGACGCAGTGTTTCAACAGTGATGCGTGTTAGGTGTAATACAGTACACCTAACACGTTTGGTACAGTAGTAGGTGGTAGAGCCACGCTGAAGCTATTATTGGTTTCAGTATGAATGGGTCGGCTTATCCGGGGTAGCACCACCCACTCATAGAAAACTGACGTGAAGTAACAGTGCTTGCATTGTTGCGTTTCCTTCGGTCAGTGAAAACGCCGGAGACCTATCTCTCTTCCCCTGCTCTCGCCCTTTCTCTCCATTCTCCCAAACACAGGCTGGCAACGCACTTGCGACTCCTCTGGTGTTGCTAGTGTCTATGGACGGTGGTGATCGCTTAACAACAGGTGACCCGCATGTACGTTTGCAATGACGTTTGCAATACGGTTGAAGTGTATTTTATTACTTATTTTAAGACACTTGCAACAATTTTTTTAACAAATATCTAAAAAGTACAGAAAAGTTAGACTTACATCGTTATTATAAATATAGATGCTTGATTGATCTCGAGTGACTGATCGATTAAATGACAACGTGACGACGTCAGTGGTGAAGACGTCAACTATGATTTATTTATTTACTTACAAGGCACACTGATATTAAGTAACTATGTTTACGATTACAATTTATTTATTGACGTCATACCTTTATAACTACCGCCAGCAACGTCAACCGTGATATAATATATACAACACTTTTAGAACTGCTATTAAATAATTCGTATGAAATAGCTGTTACATCAAAGTAAATGACTTCTTCGTTACGATTTGTCTCATATCAAAAGTCATTATGAAATATGCAATTAAAATCAAATTATCAGGTAACAATAATATTGAAACATTTGGGGTAAAAAAACAGATTAATGAAGTTTGAACTGGTTTCGATACGAACAGTTAAATCTTGATATTTATTGTTTTGACATAAAACTTCTTATAGCCCGTTGAAAACTCGATGAAATGAAACAGTGAAAAACATATACATTTATATGATTTAATATGGGAGAGAATGTAATAGAATATATTTTACAGTATTTCTTATATTCGCGGTCTTCTTATTGTATTTTACTAATATTTGCTTAGATCCGAGTATGATACGTGTGTTAGTACGTATGTGGTCGCTTGCGAATTACAAACGCCTGTATTATTCATATATAACGTATATAAAAGTCCTTTACCATGTTTTGAAGGTTTTACTGCTTTACTACTACCGCGCATGACCTGCCCATGTTTTTTTTATAAATTACGATAACTGCATTGTTCCTAATAGTAAGCCGCAATTCAAGAACAGTGATCGCCCAAAGAAAGTTTGCAGGCCACCGCCAGTCTTCGCTGTCATTCCGTTCTACAAATCGTCTTTGTTGTTAGATATAAACTGTCATAATCCAGCTAAAAAATAGAGGGTAACTGTGATGGATATAGCATCATATCTATAACAGTTGTAAACATATAATCTAATAGGCAAATATTTAAAAAAACATTTTTGATGTGAAAAATCTATGGGCGCGGGTAAGCCTGATTGTTGGCTACGAGAAACATGGCGACACAAAATACGAACTTGTCATTTGCAACGAAATATTCAAACACATTTGCAACCCTGTCTGTATAATCATTAGATTGAAACTGTTTTGTCTACCACTCGTTCTACTAGTGTTACGCGTTAGCACCTACGACCTACTGCCCTTTGATAAATGACGCCAAACACACTGGGCCTGGGCCTACTTAATTTTTGTATTTTTAATTTAATAGACATGAATATTTATGTAATAAAATAAATAATCAATCATTACCTTATGGAACAAATTTATAATGCTTTATGTTTCCATTATGTCATAGCTGATTCCTGTCGTAGTCTGTTATTTTATGTATATAACTTATATAAGACAATTTAGATGGTTCATATCCACCAGACTCAATATTTTTATCTAGTGGGCAGCGTACTTGTCCGGCCCTGATAAAAAAAACCTTGAAGTTAGTTGAAGTTAGACATATGCTGCCGCTGACTTTTTTGTAGGCATTATCAACCACTACAACTTTTCTCTAGACCTCAATCATGTATCTCTCATCGTTAAGGCAGCGTTCGTAAGAAACTTTTTCGTTCGACCATTTATTCTCCGACTTGCTTTGGAAATTCGACTACCACAAAAAAAAAAGTCTTTTCATTTTTCAGGTTAATATGTCCTAGGCTATAGCCTAGGACACTCACAAATAACGTGGTTTTCTGTTGGTAAAATAATTTACAAAATTGGTTTAGTAGATTCAGAGATTACCTCTTTATAATATTAATATAGATATTCGCTCAAAAGAAGGATTTATTTGACTAATTCTCGTAGGAATTGAGTCGGTCGCGTTAGAATAATCGTTTAGACCTCTTTTCACCCGTTTTGACGGCTAAATAATTCTCTACGAAGTTCATATTTCACAACAATGCCTGAATACATACCTGTCATTGTCTAAATTTTACCTCTGGACTTTTCGAAGCGTTTGTATGTTAATACTATTTCTCAGAAATATTCTATGCATTCATATTTACTTTCACTTTAAATTTATTGTTAAGGTAATATATGTATTCTTCTTTATAACAAGTGAGTTGGTGAGTGTGGCATAACACAATAATGACATCTTCAAAAATATTGACAGCCTGACGTTCAGCTGACTTCGAATTAAATTACATAATCGTACTGTAAGGCAAAGATTTGGTCTCAATTTATTTATTAATGCATCTATGCGAAGCGAGTTACTAGTATTATATATAACTTCTTTAGTGATAAACTGCTTTCAGAGCGACTTCTTGACCACAGAATAAAAAGTATCTAACATATTACAATATGTACGTAAACCTTGAATGTTTTATTTACTTTAGAATATTTGTAACATATACATACGTCGAAGGAGCTACTATTGACCTAATCCGTGCTATTGACTATATCGGGTGAGTTACTAATGACCTTAAACACAAATGGTTGAAGTCATTGTCTATTGGCTGGAAGTATCGGCTGTTCACGTATCTTCATTATTATTGACTGTCATCAACGTAGGTTGAATGCTTTAAAGGCGACCGACGACTAGACACTGGGGCATCCTCGCTCAAACAGTTGGGACTAGTCATATCTATGGATAATTCGTCGTAACTATATTGAGTGTTGCGTTTCTGTAACGACTAACGTTTTATTAGAGTGGTCTTGGTAAATTGGCCGTTCAAATCATAACCATGAACGTCACTGTGGATGACGTCATACTTTCCCATGGATGCTATCTTATCTTCTCCAACATATGTATATAAAATTTTTTTGGAAATTAATATATAAATTTGTACACAATCTTGTGTAAATATAAAGAGATTATAATAATTGCATAGTATAAAACAAAGTCTCCTACCGCGTCTGTCTGTTTGCGATATACTCAAAAATTACTGAATGGATTTTCATGCGATTTTTACGAGTAGATAAAGTGATTCATAAGAAAAGTTTTGGTATACAATTTGTTAGGGAATTTTTTTTATAATCAGCGCGGGACAACGTCTGCGAGGCCCGCTAATTTAAGATAAAAAGAAAATTAGAATTGCACATGTAAGGTCTGTATTTCTCCTTTTACTCTTTGAAATAATTTATTTGCTCTAATATAAAATACGTAATAAGCACTTACAATTAGGATTGCACTTGTGTAGAGTCATTCATTCTAAATGCATGAATTGGATAGTCTTAGTGTAAATATTATTAGTGCTTCGAATAAATAAATAACCGTGTAAAGTTACCACCTTAAAGGTTACCATATTACGATTATATCGATCTAATGAAGAGCCAATCGAAATTTATTGCACACACTATTGTGTGACAGATGACCAAACAAAGAAACATTAATTTTTAATGAATCGCTTTGTATTCATTCCATTACACGTTTCGGTCCGCGAACTGTAATTTTGTCAACAACAGAAATTGCGATGTATAGATATTTCGATGAACGTGGAATACAACATTTTTTGTCAATGAAGAATAACTGAGAAGTCGGTCAGTCTAAAGTATCTTAGGTTAATACGTACATATTAAATACAAAGTCCTGTGTTACGTCTGTCTGTCTGTTTGCGATAAACTCAAAAACTACTAAACGGATTTTCATACGGTTTCCACCGTAGGTAAAGTGATTTATGAGGATGATTTTGGTATACAATTTGTTAGGGATATTTCAATAATCAGGGCGAAACGCGTACCATAACCGCTAGTCTTCTTCTTCTTACCCTTATCCCACCTAAGTAGGGTCGGTACAACATTTTTGTCATGTTGTGATGTATGATTTGGCTTAATTTTTACGATCGGCCGCCTGCCTGTCATCAACCCTTCTTGGGATTATTTTGTTGTACCACTATATGTTTCTATAGGATCTTTTAGCTACACAAATTTTCTGTAGGCTTTAGTTTAGACTGTTTCCGACGACTGCATTTTCGTCTTATTTTCAGTTGTCGCGTATTCAGAGTTATTACAGTACTTTCAACTACATATAAGAAAGAAAGAAAGAAAGAAATATTTCATATATTTCACATATGTTATTGTGGCACTGATTTCGTACAAATTTTTCGGATTAATTACTCACTGGTTTTTGTTCAACATTGGTGACTGTCATAACAATATCGGCTTGCACGGCTTGAGGATTTTGTATCACGTAAACTGGTGTATATTGACTAAAGTTAATAAAGTTGATATCTTTCGGTGTATTAATATAAAATTAAATACAATAAACCATTATAATAACATAAAATATGAAAACTATAAAAGTCATCAATCATATATAATCAACAAATCATACCATAACCGCTAGTAAACTATATAAAATGTAAATAGTTATTGCTTCGAGTGGTAACCGATGTGAAACCCAGACTAATGTTAATAATTTCGATTCACAATTCATGAGATTTTAATAATTCACACTATAATTTATTTAAAAATAAAAAAATGAATTCGTGTAATCGTCACACGCGATTGAAGTAAAACTTTTTACATATTTTTGATTTTGTCAATAAATAGTTAAAAAAAAAAAATAAAGGTCATACAATAGAATTAACTATGTATATAAAAACCGTGCTACTATCTAGTTTTACTGTAAGTAAGTATCAAATTAAATCAATGCTTCATTATCTGTAGTGCCATCTATCAGCTACTTCGGAACTTAAATAACACAGGAAATATTATCAGCAACTCCTTGTTATAAAGCAAATAAAATATAGAAAAGCATAAACAGATTACTGTGATAAATAACGAATTAAATTAATTATGATTTAATATATGTTTTGGTTTTGTTTAATTACTATCTACCTGGATGGTACAGAAACGTGACGGCATATTTCCGTAACGGACTTCCGTTGCATCGTCGTTCAATTAACTCCTAGTTGCACCCAAAGAAATTTTACTCCAAAAAAATAACACAGTTATTGCATTGGTTTCAGTTTTCGTTTCTGTCGGCAATGCTTAATCTTCGGCTTCTTTTATTCAATAAAAAATTTACATGAAATATTTACAAAAATATTTCATACAGGATGGTTCAATGTCAAAGCAGTTCGAAGACACTCAAGCTATATTTGAAGGAGATGTTAGCGCTTAGATAATTTAATTTGCTGTTGATTTTTCACATATTGTTGTATGTTAATGTATGTACGAGGCACGTTGACACACGAAGTGTAAACACGATGAGGCGATGCTAATTCAAGATTCCGTAGCATTACCTGTTTATTTGACGTTTTTGATTCGAATGATTTATCTGTATTAATATTATAAAGAGGTAAAGTTTGTGAGGATGTACGAGGTAACATCTGAATTTACTAAACCGATTTTGAAAATTCTTTTACCATTAGAAAGTCACGTTATTTGTGAGAGTTACACGCTATACGATTGTATTAACCCAAAAAATGGACAGACTTTTTTATGGTAGTCGGATTTGCTAAGATGGTCGGAGAAAAAATGGTCGAACGAAAACGTTTCTTACGGACGCTGCCTTAACGATAAGAGATATATGATTGAATTCTAGAGAAAAGTTGTAGGAGCTTGATAATGCCTACAATAAAGTCACCGACAGCATATACCTTATTTTTTTAAGTCACAAAATTATATTTAAGTCACAAAAAGTAGTGTTTTGTATTAAAATATTTAAATCGTTAAGTGATGTTTATCGGTTATATTTTCAACAACAATTATGAAATCTTATCAAAATACACAGCACTCAGTACTAACCGAATTACACTCATAATTTTATCAAAAATAAAAATGTTTACCGTCCAACGAAGTGGGTACAGATCAGCTAATAGGTTATATTCTTGGCTTTTATAGAATTTAAATCTTGTTCGCCTTATTAGTCCGGTGAAGCTGTTAAGACCTTGCTGGGTCAAAAGCGTAGTAGGATCGAGAAGAAAATTGTTCGCCCACGGGTCGAAAGTCGATCAGTCTCACTGCTTGCGGAATTGATCGGTCGCAACTGTAGGGTTAGGTTAGGACAAGTAAAATAATATATATATATATATAATTTCATATTAACATCACATTTTCAACTGTTTTATACCCGGTAACGAAAGGTAAGAGTTACTTATATACATCATACAGTTTATTACAAAGCGTATTTGCAACCAAAAATACCAAATACAACTAAATGATCTTAGATAATTCGTACGTTATAAATTATTGCTTATTAATACAGAAATTAATTATTAATATCTTTTTTATATGATAGGAGGCCAACGAACAGGTGGGTTACCTGATGTTAGGTGATCACCACCGTCCAAAGACACCAGCAAATCAAAGGAGTCGCAAGTGCGTTGCCTACCTGTGTTATTGGGGAAGAGGGGAGGGGGAAGGGTGAACGAAACGCGATAATGCAAACACTGTTACGTTCACATCGGTGTTTCTGTGTATCGGGAGGTACTGCTCCGGACGAGTCGACCCATTCATACTAAAACTAGTTATAGGTTCAGCGTGGCTCTACCACCTACACCTTCCTGAACACTAGTTAAGCTTAACTTAAGTAATACATATGTAATATGAGTATATGGGAATATAAATATCTTCATTTGTCAAAAGATTGTCATTTTTTTAACAATAAAATTAAAATGTGTACATCTTCAAAGGTGGGAAAAATAATGTTTTTTTTTACATTTACCTTTCATCAAAGTCAAAAGAACTTTATAATTCTCTCGTCGGACATATGTTTTTGTGATATGTAATTTTATAGCCGATATAATTTGACATATTCATTGACGTCATATTATGTAAAGGTCAATTTTAATGAATATTCAATCTGACACATTTTATTGTACAAGTGGTCACCTAGTGGTCGAGATTCGACCATAATTTATTTATCTATCTAATACATTTAAACGAGCAATTCTTGTACATTTTTATTTTGTTATATATTCAGGATCTCGGAAATGGGGAGAACTATTTCCGTAAAACTTAGTATGTAGGCGGTTTGAGGAAGATAAATCGATCCAGCTAGATTTCAATTATAGAAATCTTTTTTATGTGAGTTTCCAGGCAATGAAAAAATATGGCTACTCAAAACAAAAATAGCTCAGATGGAAATCGGCTGCTTCGAAAATCCGTCTAAGTCCAGTTCGAATCCGAGTGACAGCAAAAGATATCTTCTTTAATATTTTTTTTTTGTGTAAAATGCTAATTTTGTGAGGCAAACCTAAAGTTTATTGTAATTTAAAAATGTTTTCTAAAGAACCGAACTGGGTCTGAACTGGTCGTTTAGGTACTACGTATTAAATTCAATAAGACCAAAGATATTGATAATTATTTCGGTAGTTTCATAAATTTACTGAAGATAAATTACTTATCAATTAATCATTAATATATATTATGGATTTACATATTATATTATTATTTAATTAACCTACAAATGACCAGTTAGTTTTAAAGTGCATGTAACTCATGCTCCTAGGACGTAAGTCATGTTAAAAATATTGAATGTAGGATAAAAAAAGGCAATTGGAACGTAAGAGTAAAATGAAGGATGGCGAAACGGCTTATTAATTTTCATGTGTGTATATGTTGTGTGTAAATTGGCAGTAGTGTGAGTAATGTATATTTTAATGAATTTAATGTGTTTTAATAAATCTTATATTAAAAATAGCTTTATGCACTCCTCCATATAAACTTTAACTATAAAAAAATGTATGTTCATCCGCTCGCGCAATTTGCTTAAAAAGGGGTACAAATTTTACGCTTCATATGTCAATATATAGATAAGGATAAATAGTTACTATATTGGTTCGAATAGGTTCAAAAATGAGCTATTATTTTTAAAGGTTTATGATATATAAAAATGATCAATATAGGTTTTCCTTAAGAGATAACAGTATACTATTACATACTTTTCAATAGGCCTTTTTGAGGTTTATAAACTGTAATATATTATTTAGATGTATTTAGTAAGTTTTAGTCAATATTAGGAATGTGAGTGCTCAAAAAATTTTTTTACGATGTGATTACTAGCGAATCTGGTGGACATTGTAAGAGCCTTGATAATAAAACAAATATCTCACATTCAACCGCAGCGCCACCTACCGGCCTAATTATGTATCTAAACCATTCTCGTATCCACTGGAACACACACAAAATTTCATCAAAATCGGTCCAGCCGTTTAGGAGGAGTTCATTGACATACACACGTACAGAAGAAAGTTATATATATATAGATGAAATACGTGTGTTATATATAAAAAACGTTTCGGAATCCTCGAAATGGTAATGAACACTATATTAACACGCGTTTTGTAGTTAGTGTATAAGAACTATGGATATATACGGTCATTTTTCTACCATCATTATACGATGGGAAATATAACACCTTCATTCATTTTTACACCACGTATATATATGTATATTTGAATCCATTTAACAAAACATTGGAAACTTTGTATTTTCCTGTCAATACCAAACAAGCAAAAAGTTTTTGTAAAAAACAATGTCTTGTGTTTTGTTACTATTCGATAGTGACTGGCTTTTGATTACAGAAAACATCCAAAGGTTATTTAAACTAAAACACTTCCTCGCTGTGTTGCTTTAAGCCATCTCCGAATTCCAAGAAAATAACCCACAAAAAATAGAAATCGATGTACAAATAACTTTGTAGAAAAGTTGTTGTGACCTAGTTAATGAAAGAGAAAGAAAAACTTTTTTATTGTTGGAATATTGAACAATAAATATACAATTCAAATAAAGAAAACATACATATATACCAGATGAAAAGTACCAGCTCGCGCTATTCTAAGATATGATATTTCATCGTCACAGTTAACACGCAAAATAATATCAAAACAAACACTAATAAACATCAAAGAGAACCTTAGGTAAAGTTTGTTCAAAGATTTTGAAAGTATGGGTAATAACTTTAATAAACCTAGGTTGAATGACCGGTGACAAAACCTGTTAGCAGCGTCCCGGAGTTAATAACCTTTAATAATAAAACGGACAATAAACTCTTTTATCTGTTCAAACTTCGGAAAATTATACGTTATTAGTTGGTTGGCTACACTTTTACTTCATTAACACAGTGATTTAACATAGACACTCAGAGAATTAAGTATAATTTTCGTACGTTTCTAGATAATTAGGTCACATATTAAGCACCTATTTTTTTATTAATTTAGAACGAGAATCGAGTGCAGAGTGTCCTTAATAAATATTACTAATGTCGAAACATACACCTGGTAGATTAATTCAAAACATATCAACAATAGCACCCTCATTCTGTCACATGTTGCAGTACAGCATAAGTGCTATTACAGTACTGATTTCAACTGTCAACCTAGACAAGTGTTGGAGAATATTTAATTTAAATTTAAACGTCAATCTGTAAACAAAGGTAAGACACTTTTTTGTAACCAAAAATTTTTAAAGTATGAGTTCAATGCGTATTTAAATTTTTTGTTATAATACGGTATGAATTTTACTAAACGCCGAGACAGTATAAATTGTGTTTATCTTGGTTACGCAAACTGAATGTTATTCAAGGCGAACTCGCGTAATAGCTACGTGTGACAGGGGACGTACGTTTAAATTTTTTTAATTAGATACACCGTTAAACAATACCGTAATGAGACTAGGGATTTCAAGGATGACATTACAAGAACGATTGCTGGTAAATCATATATTAACACTGGTCTTTGAAACTCGTATTGTGTTTTTTCTCTGTGTGCATTTATTCCCACTTTTCTTGCGGTTATCCCACCCGAGTAGGGTTGGCATACCATGTTTTCTTCCGCTACTCTTCATTGTTAACTTCCATTCCAATCTTCATATCTTTGGCACTCATGTTAATGGTGGGAAAGTTAAATAACTAACATACATAGCCTTTCCATTGTCAGTGAAATTTTTTGCGCAACTCATTCACAATCAATGATAAATAACTAGAAATATATAGTTAGTCATAAGCCCTTCAATAGCGTATTTTTTAAAGCTTGGCTAGTTAGCTTATTTTTAACGGTAGCCTCGTCAATGCACCCATATCTAAGCAACATATAACCATCTTTTTTTCACCATCGATACTGAGATTATGCCATCTTGCTTCCTCATTTTATGTAAGACAGTCTGGCGTTACAATATTACTTAACATATGTGTGCGTTATCGTGTCATTTGTTTTATCAAAATATCCTGTATATAACGTATCTGTATAGATACAAATATTATAAAGAGGTAAAGTTTGTGAGTTTGTGACGTTGTAGGGGGTAATCTCAGGAACTACTGGTCCGATTTGAAAAATTCTTTCAGTGTTATATAGCTCATTCATCGAGAATAGTTATATGCTATATATCATCACGCTAAGATTAATAGGAGCGGAGCACAGATGAAAAATGTTTCAAAATGGGGATGATTTTTCTTTTTGAGAACTAGTGCGTGTAAATGTTAGTGTATTTATTCCACGCGAACGAAGTCGCGGACAGAGGCTAGTTTATTATATAATGATGTCCATAACCTAATCATCTTTATATGATTTACCTTTATACCCATGCCACGTCTACGCTAACCAGTTATTCTCGTCGGTGCAATTTTAATAATTTATATAATATAATCATTTATAGCTTTATGTATTCTGCTACTTGAGTTTTAACATTTTCATTTTTGTCAGTTGCTTTTTTTTATTGATCAAATCTATACATATATTGAAGTGTATCAAGCTAATCATAATTTCTGTCACCAAAATTGAAATATAATCAGAAGGATTTGAATTATTTTTATGCACCCTCTATTGGCTCTCTATAAGAACTATGTTTTTTTTTTGTAATATTACTTACATGTTTCTCTCAGTACAAATGTTTGAAGCCTTTAGAAAGAAGAAGCAAGGTTTATAATTTTGTAAGTAGATTTTGATTTATAATACTCTAGTTGAGTCGGTCACGCGTTGTTGCTGCTCTGTTATTATATACATATAGGAAAAAAATCATAATTATTATTAATAATGTGACCAATAAACATCACTTATAATAAACTCACAGCGGGAGCTATTAAAAGGAAAAATAAACCGTTTTCGAAACATTCTTCATCTGTGCTCCGCTTCTATTGGTCTTAGCGTGATAATATATATCCTATACCCTTCCTTGATAAATGAACTCTCTAACACTGAAATAATTATTCAAACCGGACCAGTAGTTCCTGAGATTACCCCCTACGACGTCACAAACTCACAAACTTTACCTCTTTATAATATTTGTATAGATTAAACGATCCGCCCGTCTTCACACGTATTCAATATTCAATTTTTATGGCACTATGATTATGAATCTGACAAAAATAGGGCACGTAGATTTATGTATTCTTGGATTGTACTATGCTTAACATCAGACACAGTGCAGTCACTATGTCATGCTTCGATAAAAAAAAATGTAAATGTATTATTTATTATACGAGTAAATGTTTTCTATAAGATTTTTTTATATATCACACAGGAGGCTAACGAACATGCGGGTCACCTGTTGTTAAGTGATCACCGCCGCCCATAGACACTAGCAACCCAAGAGGAGTCGCAAGTGCGTTACCAGCCTGTGTTTGGGGGAATGTAGAGAAAGGGGTTAGAGGAGAGGGGAAGGGAGAGTAGAAAGGAGGGGATATGTGTTTCCGACGCCCTCACTGACCGAACGAAACGCAACAATACAAGCACTGATACGTTACGTCAGCTTTCTGTGAGAGGGTGGTACTTCCCGGACGAGCCAACCCATTCATACTGAAACCAATAATAGCTTCAGCGTGGCTCTACCACCTACGAATTCTCTAAAAGGTAGTAAAAAATATACCAAAATTCGATGCGGAGTTTAGGAGGATTTAGGTAATACATAGACAAACACGAAAAACGACATTGGTTTATTATATTTATACAATATATCCATATACAGATATATTGATGTGCAAATTAACATATATCTCGTAATGCTAATTAATAGAGTAAAACAAGTCTTCAGATCACTCGGATTTAATTACAAATGAGACTTGATCTCTTTATTTTTTTTTTTTGTATAATGTGTCTTATAACTTATGTTGTTATTTACAGATGCTGTCCAGATATACACAAGCTGTATCTTCTGACGAGAGCTAAGAAAGACAAAAGTATTACAAAACGCCTCCAAGAACAATTTGATGATGTCGTTAGTATGCCTCTTTCACTTTACACCCTTTAACATTGTCTACTTAAAATAATTCTGCGGAACTATATAAACTTCGCTACAATTGCGGATAATCAATTGAGCGATTTTTAACCGATTTCTCAAATTCCGAGAGTCGCTTTTAATTCGATGCTGTTTTCTTAACACTAAAGACGATATTATTTATTTTTAATCATTTTGAAATTTAAGAATTTTTAAATATGTTTCCACCAAACTTCGTTATTTATTTATCAAATTGAAAAACAGATTAATGTGTAGCAGATATTTGTAAGGTAGGTTTTTTTATCAATAGCATTCGACTTTTGATTACGACGCAAAGGTACACTAAAGAAAATTTTAAAATGGAATAGGATATGTGGTTATTTAAGTATTCGTATGTTTATGACAATTCTAGAGTAAGTAGGAATCGAAGTATACTCAAGTATATTTCGGTGTATTTTTTTTTATTCAGTAGTAGTAGTTCAGTAGTTTGAGCTGTGCAATGATGATGATTGGTCCGACCGGTTTCGGCCATGGCGACCACTTTGACCCTTAAACTTATAAGCGGCGCTGGTGTGCTCGAAGATGGCTTATGTAGCCTATCTTCGTGGCGAAACTTCGTGAACATTGAGGACACGTGAGTACGCCGTTCTCAAAATGATATGTTATGGCAGCAGGAGGGCGAGCCTTTAACTGGTCGCGTTTGGTATCAAGGTCAGCTTTACGCTGAGCCTCGAACTCGCGTACTTGGCTGTTTACCAGCAATATCTATTAGATGTACGCACGTTCCAATCTCAACATATATCAAAATTAAAAATCAAAAACCAGAAATCAGAAATCACATCAAAATCGATGTTCGAAATCCGTAAAATAAAACTGTACAGAGTAGACCTTTATGATAGTGTATTGATTTATATTTACAGATATAACTTGCACTCTCTAGAACATTAACAATATTGCTATTAAATATGAATCGCTCAAAAACAACGGCACAGAGAGAATCCCACGCTGAGAGTGACCGGAAGGGGCTCTGTTAAAAACCCAATACCCGAAAGCAACATCTACTGAGTGACGCTGTCATTTCCATTCACAATTGTCGAAATCATTACATTCGGATACATTTAATTATTTAAATCGGTAATAAATAGGCTGGCGGTGAAGGAAAACATCGTGAAGAAACCTGTACCTGAGAAATATTCTTGTGGTATTACTGTATCTCGGAGTTTAAAGTCGGCAATATATCACGTGCGGTGCGATGATTATGCCCAAGCATTTCTTGGAAAAGAACTCTATGATCCTGCACTCTTACTTCTTACAGGCTGACAATGATTGTTTAAGTCCCTTTTAATTTTTGTTAATATTCATTATATTATAAAACTTTCAAGAACTGTGATATTTATTTATGGCATATCATTTTAACTCTGGATGTGAAATAAAAGCTTACGCAATAACATTTCGAAGGTTATAAAAACCTTTTTCTATATCTTATCTCTTTACAGTGCACAAATTTGCATCTGATCTTCTCTTCTCTCGTATTTGTTTAAATTCATGAACAAGGATTTTCCTCACTTAAAACAGATAGGTTAGGTATTCCAGTATACATCTGTCTAAATTTAAAATCGTCTTACACTTCATATCATTCTTTCTTGGTTAGGTATCAGAAAATCAATATAAAGAGTCAAATTATCCTATTCGCTCTTCATGTGTTACATACAACACTACGTCTCATATTTGATGTCACTGGACTCGAACGCTAATTTGTAATGTTTGCAAACCTGTATCAGGATAAGATACACTAATATCATAACGAGGTAAAGTTTACACATTGTATTTGTAGACGGAAATCTTTAAACTACTTGTTTATGTTGATACATTTCAAAACCTCGTGTAATTAAACATGACGCTGTTTATGAGAGAATGATTGTGAACGAAATAAAATATGAAAAAATTGACATTATATTAGAAAATGTCTGTTTTTAAGTTTGTTTTCATGTTGGTTATTTTTTAACTCAATGAGAGTTATTTTAATTTAAATTTTTTATTTCAGCTTTACGATAAACTGAGGAAGGAGAGACCTGATTTCATAAAGAAAATAGCAATTATTGAGGGTGATATTGGAGCAATTGATTTAGGAATGAGTTTGAAGGATAGAAATAAAATTGTAAACGAGGTCTGTATTATAATTTTCTTGTATGAATTCAAAGTACCTTATTATTTAAAAATGCAAATTATATATAAACGTAATTTTATTGCAATTAATAGTGATGAACTGAGTTTACTAGAGTTCTTTAATATTCAGTTCGAATATCGCAGTCCGGGTATTTCTGCTACATATATATTGTGATAATCTACTAGTATGTACCATTTACATCACGAACTTTAGAGAAGCTATTCTCTATCCTCAGGTGGAGATTATATTTCACGGAGCTGCTACAGTAAGATTCGATGAGCCATTAAAGACAGCCGTAGAGATTAATGTAAGAGGAACAAGAGAGATCTGTCAGCTGGCCAGAGCGTGTGATAAGCTCAAGTCTCTGGTACACATCTCCACAGCTTATAGGTAAGTTTAGATTTAACATTCGTAAATGGTACAACTCGTGCAAAAAGTTTGAGCACTATTACCCAATGTTCGGATAATTTTTGATGTGAAACATCTATAGGCAAGGGTGTACCCGATTGTTGACTCGGCAATACAGGCCGTGTGTGCGACGTGGCGAAGCGATGCCATGTGCAAGCGACTGTGCGCAATCTCTCTTGCCGCACTGAGCTCGCATACCTATAGTATAATTTGAGAATTTGAGATTCGTTCCACTCGAACCATTTCAATGTTGCACATCTGCCAGGAGTCTCGTAACGGCTTCTTTTTATGTTAGTTTATGGTATGGTTTAGCAATTGACAGTAGCAAACGTGCTCTTCCAAATAGGTCCTATTGAAACCTCTATATTTCTTCATCAAAATGGTGACGTAGTTGATGGTTTGTTTAGACACTGCGTCAATGGAAATGAGTCGCAACTTCCAGTGCAGGAAAACATCGTGATGAAACAATATCATGATGCTAGAGCTTTTTCTAAGTCGGTCGTGATAGATTTATAGGTTAAAAATAAATATTCCGTTGGATTCAAAGAG